>CM034151.1:42541117-42696117 GCA_019776745.2 Taxus chinensis
CCTGTCATTGTTACTTTTGCAATTTGGAAGCCAATTTGAATTGTCTGACGTGGAGAGTGGAGTTTGGAGCATTTTGTTGTGTGAGGTGGCGTTATTTGACCGGAGGAGTGAGTTGTTAGCGGGCCCGAGTGAGGAGGAGGCAGTAGTTGATTGGTGGAGGACCCAGAAGAGGACATTTGGAGCCATGGCCCAGCCAGGAGGAGCAGGAGGGGCTGGACCAGCTGGACCACCACCACCCATCCCACCACGACGACGTGTCATCGTACGGGTAGGTTCGAAACCCCTCATTGTGTTCATTTTATTGCATTATGCTAAATTGGGGGTTTTGGGTATGAATCCAAGTTTTTGATAAAATAATGAATAAATGGAAGTTGTTTGGAAAATAGAGAGGGTAGGTAGGGTAGTTAGGCTAAAACGGTAGGGTGGGTAGGTTTGTAGGGATTTTCAATGGGTAAAAGGGTAGTAATAGGAAAAAAATAGGTTTGGGGGGGCCGCGTCGGGTTCGGCTCCGCGTTTTTACAGCGACCGATGTCGGTTGCTAAGCGACCGGTAGCGGTCACAAATTTCAGGGGCAGGGTGTTTTGTTGTTGACCGGCGCCGGTCGTATATCGGCCGGCGTCGGTGGGGTGGTTTTGGGTATTGTGGGTTGGTTTGGGGTTTGTGTGGGTTTGGGTGGGTTATGGGTTGGGCTTGGGGTGGGTATGGTTTGGGGTGGGCTTTTGGGTTTGGTATGGTTTGGGTTGGGCTTGGTTATGGGTATGGGTTTGGGTTGGGTTGGGTATGGTTTGGGTTTGGGTTGGTATGGGTGTTGTGGTTGGGTGGGTGGGTGGTATGGGTTTGGGTTGGGGTGGGTATGGTATGGGTTTGGGTTGGGTTGGTTATGGTATGGGTTTGGGTTGGGAAGAGGGAGGGGGATAGTGGAGAAGATAGGTGGCTAGAGGGGGTGTTAGAGAGTTGGGGTGTGGTCGGGGGGATAAAAGGGGGTATAGAGGGGTGGGTTAGAGAGTCGGGATGTGGTCGGGGGGATAAAAGGGGGTATAGGTAGATATCGTGATGAAGAGTAGGGCTAATGTAGTGGGTGGGTTTTGCAGGCACGTCAGCAGCTGACGATGCGGGACAGGATGCCTCCGCTGTTGGTGCGGATGTGACCACATGTGTCCGCAGCGCACTGGGCTATCATGCGCGAGGTGGGACTCGGCGGAGTCCAGTGATATAGAGCGATCGACAGAGATCATAGTTTGATGGTTGCCCTCATCGAGAGATGGGATCCGGTGACCAATGTGTTCCATCTCCCGACTGGAGAGATGACCATCACATTGGAGGATGTATATCGCATCCTTCGATTACCTATTGATGGAGAGGCCATTTTTCAGGTGGATGCAGAGACAGCCATGGACAGCATCCTACAGGTTTTCGGGGATGCAGCTGCGCTAGTGACATATCACAGCGCGAGCATCGGGTATGGTGATATGTACCGTGTGCACCGACATGAGACACGGCTTGCCGTGTTGATGATGATCGGGATCACCTGCTTCGCCCTCCCGGACTCAGAGGGAGGCCGCTTTCCATGGGCATTGATGGGGGTGCTTCATGAGATGGTGGAGGAGCACACCTGTTATGCTTGGGCACCAGTATATCTGGTGCAGTTATACAGGGAGCTGTGGGGCTATCGCCGGATGAGGCGATTCGGGATTTGTTCGACATTTTTACTTCACTGTTGGGCATATGAGCACATCATATGCATCAGACCAGTAGGGTTACCCCAGCAGCCAGGGCCACAGGTCATATACAGATACGGCTTTCAGAGGTGGTTGGGGGTCGTGGGGCAGCCACGAGCAGTGCTTGCAGGTCGGGACGTTGCTTATTATAGACATTTGTTAGAGGGCCTGACAGCGGTAGATATCGTATGGAGACCTTACAGAGGTCATCACCCTCGCAGAGGAGCCCGCTTACAGTTGCGCCTGATCCAGTACACATTCTGGATAGCAGGACGGAGGCCGGGAGAGTACGAGAGGATACCCCTGGAGAGGGTACGCAGGCAGATGGGGCTACAACAGGACGAGCCACCTCCCTTCCCTCAGTACAGGAGGGATGATGTAGAGGCCCCACTGCCTGCACCACAGCCCTTGGACCCAGATTGGGTTGCTGAGAGGCCAGCAGGTGATGGTGTAGATGATGCTGGTTGTACGGGAGCATACATGGTGTGGTGGGCTGGTCAGAGAGCAGCTAGGATAGCACCGCCTGCACAGCCAGACTTGGCAGCGGTGATGGCAGAGCAAGATCAGCTCAGGGGTCAGGTGCAGCTATTACAGGGGCAGCTGGCTGCTGCACAGGCACAGATAGGTGTTTTACAGGGGCAGCTAGCCCAGGCGCAGGTACAGGCACAGGCACAGGCACAGGCACAGGCACAGCCAGCGGCACAGCCACAGCCCCAGGCACAGGCACAGATACCACCACGGCCACAGGCACCACCAGCGGCACCATCACAGGCACAGGGGGCACTGGTAGTAGGAGTCCGGGGACCAGCCCCAGCACCTACGGTGGCACGAGACAGATATATGGAGGTGAGAGCGGAGGCCCGGTACTATCAAGATGTTCTTGATGGTACTGGAGCTGAGTATCAGCCATATGCAGCTTATAGAGCAGAGACCTCCCATAGTCAGAGATCGCAGGGAGGTGCAGCCACAGCCGGCGTGTCTGTTACAGGCAGGAGGCGAGAGGCACCACAGGGACCAGCAGGGAGAGGTGCTGAGGGCGGTGGGGAGAGCTGAGGGATCCCTGCATTGTTTTTGTATATGGACATGGGCACCGGTCTGCGCACCGGTTGTGTTGATAGAGGCCTGCGTGCCTACATTTATTCATTTATTTTATTTATTGTATACCGGCCTGCGAGCCGAGTACGGGTTGTATAGTTGATACCGGCCTGCGAGCCGAGTATATTTTTGATATGAGGGACCGGCCTGCGAGCCGAGTCGAGGTTATTGACATTTATTGCGGCCTGCGTGCCGTCTTTGTTGTTGTATTATGAGATCACAGAGGCCCCGATGCAGGGCACGTTGTATATTTGAAACCTTGTATATATATATATATATATATATATATATATGATGATTTGACCCACATGCTGTGTTCAAAATGTTTTTAAGTATTTCGTCAATGGTTTGTGATATAGGTTGTATGATGAGTTTAATTGACATGTTGATATATTGATGATGTTGATGTCTTTTGCACGTATATATGGATGACATGTTATATGATGAAATGTGGCATGTTTTGTTGTTGGTTTGGTGACATTGTTATATATGTATCTGATGAGTTGGATCCAAATGGTGTATAGATTGATAGTTTTTTGATATCCTTAGATGATGGCATGTTTGTTTTGGGTAATGTAGATAGATGATATGGATGAAATCGTAATGAGAAGTGGATTGGATGGACAAATATGGATAATGGTGTTGTTATGCAGGAAAAGAGGCGGGCGCGATAAAAAATTAGGTAGAAAATGAAGAAAAGAACTATGTTTCAAAAAGGCAGGTGTGTAACCGATATCGGTTAGGTAACCGACGGCGGTAGTTAGTAGACCGATATCGGTTACGTAACCGATACCGGTTATTTAGGTATGAGCTTTTCTAAAAATAGAAAAGCTAGGGTGGCAACTTAAGTTCTAATTTTGAGAGCCATGCAAGAAGTTAAATACGTGAACGCGACGCTTTTTGACGACTGAGACAGGTAATTGCATGAGAGATTTGAGTGATAAGGAGAAAAGAGACAGGGAAAGTGAATGTGTTCTGAGATTCAGAAGGTAGAAAGGTGAATTTGAAAAGGGTGGTGATCATGGCAGAACGAGGAGAAGCATCCAGCAGGCAGGGACGAGAGGGAAGACAAGGGCCACCTCAAGCTGCTGCAACTCAAGAGGTAAACGTTTTGGTTGTGATTTGATTACTGCATGTTTTGTGAATAAGATGGGGGAGAGTAGGTGGGTAGATATGAGAAAGAAAACATGATAACAAGGGTTATAAATGAGGTGAGTGTTACGTGGTAGGTAATCAAGGGTTTTGGGTATGTCTGTGTATACAGAGAGGAATAAACGAGCAATTTATTGTCGTAGGTGGTTGTTTAGGCAAGGTGTATGTAATTGACAGTGACCGATAGCGGTTAGGGATAACCGGTATCGGTTACTGAACCGGTACCGGTTATTTATAACCGATACCGGTTACTGGAGGAATTTCCAGAATGTGAGAAAAACCCTTAGGGATTTGATGGATTGAATGGTTGTTTGTTGTTTTGATGTATGCAGGCAGAGGCAGGGTTGAGGATGAATGATAGTGTGCCAGCGCTGTTGTCACGAATCCGAGCGGATGTAACACCAGCGGAATGGACATTGATAAATCGTTTGGGGTTAAGTGGAATCCGCTATTATTCACGAATCGCACGTAACCATGCTATGTTGCAGGCGTTGATTGAAAGATGGAATCCAGAGAAGAATACGTTCTATCTGCCAACAGGGGAGATGACAGTAACATTGGAAGATGTGTTCCGTATTTTGAGGCTCCCTATTACAGGAAAACCAGTATATCAGGCATTACCTAGCGCGGCGCGGGGAGCGATAACAGTAGTATTTGGTCCATACGCACGAGATTTGACACAACGAGGTTTGTCATTCACATATGGGATAATGTATACAGCACACCCTGAGGAGACAAGGTTAGCAGTGATATTAATGATAGCGGTAGGGTATTATGCATTACCGAGGGCAGAAGGGGGAAGATTTCCAAAGGCATTGATGTGTGTTATCTGGGAGATGATAGAAAGGAACGTGACTTTTGCATGGGCACCTGCATATTTGGCGGAGTTATACAGGGGTTTATGGGCTTGTAGGTGAAATCACAGGATGACACTGGATTGTTCATACTTATTACACTGTTGGGCCTATGAGCACATTGTTTGTGTGCGACCAGTAGGCCGATCCATCCAGTCAGGAGAGACCGGAGTACAGAGGTTGGGATTCAGACGATGGGTCCAGACAGAACAAGAGGCAAGATCTCAGGCCGTGACGGGTGACATTGAGTATTACAGGCAGGTATGGGAGAGGGTGACGATTGCTGATATCTGTTGGAGGCCTTACGGGAACTATATGGTAACAGAGAATATAGCTGAGGAGTTGAGGGGTGTAGAGCGATTGAGGTGGATCGCAGGGCACAGGCCAGGTGAGTATGAGAGGATTCCTCTAGATCGCGTGCGGCGACAATTCAGATTTGTGCAGGATATACCCCTGGCTTATAGACCATATATGAGGATCGACGCCGAGGCAGCATTCTCACCTCCCCGGCCAACACCTCCAGAAGGGCCAGAGGAGATAGCAGCCGATCGCAGTGTAATGGATGCAGGAACGACAGAGGCCTATAGGTTATGGTGGGTAGCAGAGCTGCGAGGTGTACGTGATCGCCCTGACATAGCTGTGATTACAGCGGAGAGAGATCGTCTGCAGAGTTTAGTTCAGCAGCTCCAAACGCAGGTGAATGAGGCAAGAGGATTGTTAGCGGTTGCGGAGTCACGGGCGGAGAGACTAGAGGCTGGATTCCTCCATGCGAGAGGGCGTATTCATATGTTACAGGAGAGATTGGCAGATCAGTGGGCGGTACCAATAGCCGCGGTACCTTTGAGGACGGAGAGGCCTGGCGAGAGGCGTCGACGATCACGATCATCTCCTGGGTCGGGATGAATCGTGAGGGTCTAAGTAAATGTTAGCAAGGTATAAGAATAAATAAGGATGCCGACCTGCGTGTCGATGATAGAGAAGATGTATTTGTTTAACATCTAGATAAGACTGAATATGTATGTTGATTTGATAATAATAAGAATGTTTGCGTTGTGATTTTTGGTGTTTTGAAAAAGGATAAAGAGGAATGTGATTAAATAGAAATACACAAAAAATATTTATATTTACCACACATGATAGGTTATGGTAGGGGGTGGTCGAGCTAACCTTGGGAGACCCCATGTCTCCTAAGTGCTGCCTACATAGCCCATTGCACAAAGCAAGGAAGGGCCTCAGACCGATGTAGTTCTCCCTTAGGATCAGGGAGAGGTGAATTCAGGCAATTTGGTACGGTTTAGGCAATTGGTTGGTTGGTAAAAATATTGATATTAATATTGGTAAGGGAAGGTTGTTGGTGTTGGTAATGAATTGGTGATGTTGTAAAAGGTATAAGGGAAGCGAAAGTTAGCCTACCCAAGTCGAGGGGAACCATGTCCTGATTAAGATCAACACACAATCCTAGATGCGAGGCAAAAAGGAAAGAGTGCTCCGTAGGTGAAAAGAGCTAAACAAACCACACAACGTAGAACGAGCTTGAAGCCCTAGGTACCGTGCATAGACGAGAAGTCAATAGGTGAAAAGAGTTGTATGATCACAATATATCGGGTGTACGTTACGTCCCTTGAGTGGAAACAAATGGTGAGGTGAGGTGGATGATATAGCTGAGGTACAGAGAACTTGTTACAAAGTGAGTGTTCTGACGAAAGAGAACCTACCCTAAATAGACAAGTCCATGACCCAGAAAGTTCTTTTGAATGAGGCTTTTATTTTACTGAATATAGACTGATCGATGCGGGAAGTCTACAAGGGATATTGATTGTACTATTCTTGAGGTCTTCACAAAGCTGATCCATGCGAGAAGCTTCTGATAAAGGCTGACTGTGTATAGCTGTCCTTCGAGGGAGCAGTCTATTTATAGTAGCAGATATGATTTTAGTGCATAGCTGTCCTTCGGGGGAGCAGTCTATATATAATAGCAGCAATAATTTGGCATATAGCTGTCCTTCGAGGGAGCAGTCTATATATAATTTAGATAGCTAGATGTTCTTTTGGCGTGAAGCATCTAGTTTGGTAGGAAGTTTGACTCAAGAAAATCCCATAAGAAGGTGTTATTTTAATACTTTGAAGTCATGGACTAGACTAAAAAGGGGAAGGCATCGTTGAGGGGAGGTGAGAAGTGAGCTTGATTTTATTTGGAGATGTAGGAAACAAAGTGTATGTAGCGGTAAATGAGCTCAAGGGACGAGCAGTAGGTAGATAAGAAGTGATATAACACTAAATTCAACAGTAGAATGGTCGAAGATGCAAGGCATTAAGGGGTTCAGGCTCAGGTTTACCATTAAGCGAAGCTAAACGATAAGTGCCTGATCCATAAGTGTGAGTGATTATATAAGGCCCAATCCAATTAGGAGCAAATTTTCCACGTTTGCTCTTTTCTAGTTTGGTTACATGTTGATTCTCTTTGAGGACAAGATCACCAACCTTAAAGGTACGCTCATGAAGTCGCTTATCATAAGCACGCTTGATGCGTTTTTGATAGATTTGAAGGTGATCGAGAGCTGTAAGACGACGTTCGTCAAGAAGCTCCAATTGGGCTAACCGCTCTTGGCGGAAATCATCGTTGGTGAGAATATCCTGAAGAGATATCCTGAGGGAGGGTATTTGTATTTCAAGAGGCAAGACGGCCTCGGTACCATATACCAAAGAAAAAGGTGTAGCACTAGTGGAGGTACGAATGCTAGTACGATAAGCCCAAAGGGCAAAGGGAATGTGCTCGTGCCAATTTCTTCCGGACTCATTGACAACTTTCATGAGGATTTTGGTTAGGGTTTTATTAGAAGATTCAGCCTGACCATTGGCCTGCGGATAGTAAGGCGATGAGAAACTAAGTTTGATACCAAAGTTGTCACAAAGGTCTTGTAACAACTTGTTTTTAAAAGATTTACCATTATCTGTTATTAGGCGATGAGGAATACCAAAACGACAGATAATGTGATGGTTAATGAATTCGACAATTTTTTCTTTTTTGATTGAAATGAGTGGAATGGCCTCCACCCATTTTGTGTAATATTCGGTCGCTGTGATTATCCATCGGTGACGTTGTGAAGAGGACGGGTGAATCTCACCAATAAGGTCTAAACCCCATTGTGAGAAAGGCCAAAGATCTCGGGCGACCTGTAGGGGGTGGCTAGGAGTATGTTGAAGGTTGGCGTGTTGTTGACACATAACACAACGCTTAACATATTCGTAGCAGTCGTTATTGAGAGTAGGCCAATAATAACCTAGGCGAAGGATTCGTTTAGCCACGGCAAGGCCACTAAAATGTCCACCACAAATCCCATCGTGTACTTGTTGGATGGTATAGGTGACCTCCGCGCCGGTTAGACAGCGAAGGAGGATGCCATCAAAGCCACGTTTATAGAGGAGTCCCCCCATGACAACATAACGCGAAACACTTTTAAGAAAAGCACGTTTGCCGTTACTAGTAAGGTCAGGTGGGAGAACAGAGATTGTAAGGTAGTCGTGAAATTGGTGGTACCAGGTATCCTGCGAATTAGTAGACACAGTATTTATCATACAAACTACCGGGGTTGAGTAGGATGGGGCAAAAAGTTGTTGGACCAAGACGAATAATTCAGAGTCAGTTGATGAAGCTGGAATTTGCGAGGCTAAGCAAGCCATAGTATCCGCAAATTTGTTAGTGGAGCGGGGAATGGTTTGGATAGAATAGTGAGTAAATAAGGCTAGAAGTGAATCCACGTAGTGTTTGTACTTTTGAAGTTCCTCATTTTTACATTGGTAGATGCCCATAACTTGATTGACTACCAATTGAGAGTCGCCAAAAATATTGATAGATTTGATACCTAAGTGTATCGCAACTTGGAGACCCAGAACAAGGGCCTCGTATTCCGCTGTATTATTAGTGCAGGGGAAATCAAGCCGGAATGAAAGAGGCATAGGTTCAGCATCAAGAGGGATGAGAACAACGCCGGCTCCTCCGCCGCGCTGGCATTTAGATCCATCGAAGAAGAGGGTCATTTGATACGACTCTTCCCCGAGTGAAAGAGCGGCGATGAGTTCGTCAGGGAAATTAAAATTGGTGAATTGTTCCCCAGGTAAAGGGGCCTCCGCAAGTTGGTCTGCAAGAGTTTGTCCTTTGATTGACTTCTGTTGTATAAACTCAAGGTCGAGGTCGGCGAGGAGCATAAGCCATCGAGCGATGCGTTGGTTTAGATGTGGTTTGGCGTACATATAATGAATGGGGTCCGTGTTGGTGATGACAAAAGTTTTGTGATTCAGGAGGTAATGTCGGAGTTTGGTGGCTACGAATGATAGGGCTAGGCACAATTTTTCTACATGTGTATACCTAGTCTCGTAATCCACGAGGGTACGACTTATATAATAAACGGCCTGTTCTCGACGTGCCGAGTCCCGATGTGCGAGCATAGCTCCTATAGCATGGTCAGTGGCGGAAAGATAAAGGTAGAAAGGGCGGTCGTCCTGGGGTGGGATAAGCACGGGTGGCTGCAAGAGATAGGATTTGAGAGCTTCAAAGGCTTGGTGACACTCTTCACTCCATTGAAAGGCAATGTCTTTTTTAAGAAGGTGATGGAAAGGGTGACATCGATCCGAGAGTTGGGAGATGAAACGCCGGATGGATTGAAGTTTACCCTGCAAACTACGCAATTGTTTGAGGTTTTTGGGTGGGGGCATTTCTAGGATAGCTTTTACTTTAGATGGATCGACCTCAATGCCACGCAAAGAGACGATAAAGCCAAGAAGTTTTCCCGAAAGAACACCAAAGACACATTTCTTTGGTTGAAGCCGGACTGAATATTGCAACAGGCGATCGAAAATAATGGTTAAAACATCGAGATGTTCACTGCGATGTTTAGACTTGCCCAGAAGATCATCGACATAATCCTCAAGGATAGTGTGCATAATGTCATGAAAAATGTAAGTCATAGCCCGCTGATAGGTAGCACCAGCATTCTTAAGGCCAAACGGCATGACACGATAACAGAAGGTTCCCCAAGGAGTTATGAAAGCGGTTTTATGTTGATCGGGGGGTGCAACCAAAATTTGGTTGTATCCTGAAAAGCCATCCATGAGAGAAAGCATTTCATGGCCCGCAGTGAGATCAACAAGTTGATCAATACTGGGGAGGGGGAAGTCATCCTTGGGGCAAGCGAGGTTAAGGTCTCAGAAATCTGTGCATATCCGAAGTCCCCCCGTCGCTTTAGTGACAGGTACGATGTTAGAAATCCATTGAGGATAGTCAATAGGCAAGATGAAGGAAACAGAAAGAAGTCGTTGAAGCTCTTCTTTGACCAAGAGGGCAATGCGTGGATGCATTTTTCTCAGTTTTTGTTTGACTGGTTTGGAATCGGGGTTTAGAGTGATGTTATGGACGGCAATGGTAGGATCAATTCCTGGCATGTCAGCGTAGGACCAAGCGAAAGCTTGGTTGCGGGTACGGAGAAAGGTAGTAAAGGCGGCTTGTTCTGATGTGTTAAGGGATTGTCCGATCTTCACAATGTGAGGATCCTCCTCCGTGTGGATGTTGATTTCTATAGTCGATTCATTCAACATGGTTTGAGTTTCAGATGGTAAGGTGCGTTGAATATAGGAGTCGTCCGCCCCAAGGTAAGTGAGGATGGAGTCGTCATCCTGGCACTCAACAACATTAATCGAAGGCGAATCCTCTTCGATCATGTCTGGATACAGAAGGGGCAGAGAAGATGGGTCCTCATTATCGCGTTGATAAGTGAGAGGACCTATGAAGATAGCATTTATGAAAAAAAAAAGTTAGGAGGGATAGATTCAGGGTCCATTGATTCTGTGGGTGATGATGGCAAAGTGGGTGATGATGGTTTGGTAGGGGTGACGTCGTCTTCTTCCAGGATACAGCTGACACGAGGTGTCTCCTGTGTAGGTGTTTCAGGAAAACCGAGACCACTGCGATCATTGTGTTTGCGGGTAGTCACGGGAATGAGTGTATGTCGGCCTTGTTCGTAAAGACCAAAACCAAAGCCTTTCCAAGCACAGCGAGTCAAGAAGGTGAGGGCGAAACGACGATTTGTCAAATATTGAAAATCGGATTGGAAGGGAACCACACCAAGAGGAGGTTCAGGGGTAATGGAAGATGCGTCAACACCCCCATACGTTAGGTTGGTGCGGCAATGGGGTGGTCCGTAAGAGATTACCTCCCCCACGCGACGGTCGTAGGTGGGATGTGCATGTAATTGTCCGTACTCCTGCGGGGTAGGGAAAGAACTAACGTTATATAGGCGGTATTCCCCCAGCGTAAGGCATTGAAAAACATCTAGTAAGGGGTCGGAGGTTGGGATGTTATCTTCGGAAAAAGAAGTAATATTTGTAACAGTGGTTTCATTGGTTGAAGGTGTAGGTGCGTCGGAAGTAGATGGCTGGGTTGGATGAATGGGTGTCTTGACTGGTACAAGTACATCATTAGGGCGATACAACATATTGCAAGTTTTGAAGGGGGGAGGATCAGCTTTTACAGTGTAGGACTTCCCCTCGTACTCAAATTTTATGCATCTATGTAAGGTGGAGGGAACGCATCCCATAGCCCGGATCCAAGGACGGCCTAACAACATATTGTATTGGAACTCTCCCTCAAGGACATAGAAGAGTTCGGGTAAAGTACGTGGTCCTACACGAATGTTAAGGATCACGGTGCCTAAAGTAGAAGTAATAGCATCATTGAATGATCGCAACATGATGGGATTGGCACACATGCAACTAGAAGGGATATTCATTTGTTGGAAGGCTTTTGAAGAGATGATGTTTAGGCTGGCGCCCCCGTCAATCATAACACGACGTACCCGGATATCCCGAACGTACGCTGAGATGAAAAGAGCAGGGTCAGGATCTTCGGTACCAAAGTCGATAATTTCATCTTCGGAGAAACTGACAGCAGCGGCTTGTTGTACAGAGCCCGAAGTGGTTGGGGAGATAGGTTGTTTAGTGAGCGAAGCAACATGATTGGGCGTTAGAATAGAGGTAACAGGCAAGGTTTCATTAGGTAAAACCTCTATCCCTTGAAGGATCTCAACGAGAGCTTGTCGATGAGATTCAGAAGTCTGAATGAGATCATACAGTGTCATTTTTACGGGTGATTGGTGAAGCTGTTTGATCATAGTTCGGTGGGCAATGCCATTAGAGACGGGATAGGCGGGTCCGCGAATAACCACTTTAGGTGGTGGTGCAATCGGGATGGTTGACGGAGAAAGAGATGCCGCAGGTGTGTTTTCTTTCGTTTTCCCATTGTTTTTCTGCCCTCGAGTAGCAACACTAATCATATTGATTTCATGAATACGAGAGGAGGAAGACGGTAGGGATAGGTCATGGTCTTCGAGAGGTGGGGCTGTAATAATGATAGATCTTGGTGAGGCGGGGAAAGGTGGTATAGGAGAGGGAATTGAAGCTAAAGGTCTCTCTCTTCGTAAGTTGTCTTTCTTAGCTTTTCTGTCTGAGAGAGGTGACGGACGAAGTATGGCTTTCAACGCTTTGCATCCCTCTACGTCATGTCCTGGTGTGCGGTGGTAAGCGCAGATTTTAGACTCATCGTAACCTATAGGTCGAGGTTTAGATGGATCATAAGGTCTAAGTGGGGGTAGGGAAATGGTCGCATTCTCCACCAACATAGCAAGGATTTTGGCGTAAGACCCTTTGAGTGGGTCAAAGTCAGAGGAAAATGAGGCTATTGACTGGGTCGATCTTGGTGATGACGTGGTGTGGTTGGTTTGTAGAGGGGGTTGTTTAGCCAAGGAGTTTTGATAATGGATTTTCCCTAACCGTGGTTTCTTTGACGTAGAAGCTATGTTGGATGATGAGGCCACAGATGATGTGGTATCAGAAAACAACCACGGGGAAATAGGAGTGACCGAAAACAAATCTTTTGATGCTGGAATTTGTTTAGGGTTGATAGGTGGACAGGATACGCGGGGTGACGGTGTTGTTATACCCTGGGATTTCTGTATGGGTGCAGAAGGCGTAGGTTGCTTTAAAGAAAACGCAGGAGGTATGATATATTGATGTAAGGTAGAGGGATGGGGTCCCAATATGGAAGGTAGGTGTGACGATGATGGTTTTAGTTGTGATAGAGGCATAGGTTGAGGAGATTGAGTCTGTCTCCTAATGGGGTGGACGGCTTTATTTTTAGATAAATCAAGCCGCTTAGGTGGGTGTGTTAGACTAGGTATGGGTGAGGTCCCAAGCATAGGGGAAGATTTGGTTAAGTTAATAGAAGTGGACGGGGCATTTGGTAGAGGTGAGGGGGGTGAAGGTGAGAACATGGGCATTTTAAGCTTCTGTAAACACTTCGGGTATATGGTGGAGGCATCAGGATCGGTCATTTGCATTTGAGTAGAATACGGCGTACTCAAACGTTCCCATAGGACCTGTCTATCTTCTGTGGAATGACAGTCCTCACGTGTGAATAGGAACTTTTGTATGGAAGAAAGGTGGGTTGTGATTCCAGTCCACTGTGGGTGTGATACAGGGGGTAGATGAGGCACTGTATCAATAGATGTTAAGAGGTCGACTGGTCGTTGAAAAGATTTAGGTGATGAAGGACTAATAGGTAGGAGGGCGTGTTTGAGGGGATCTGTCATGTTTAAAGAATGTGGTGATGTCGGTTCAAGAGGTTGCTCGTCTAAGGATGACAAAAGAAGTGGCGAGCCTTCCTCTTGTACAGCAAGAATGGTAGAAGGAGACGTCTGGGAAATAGATAAATTAGATAACATCCGCTCACAGTCTTGCAAGGATGTGGTATAAGAAGGCTCATTTGTGAGAAGGGAACTCTGGGCAGCTAATTCCTTGATGGGTAAAGGAACGGCAAGGATTTCAGTTTGTCTTGATGGCGAGGAAGGGGATTCGGTTTCCTGCGTTAGTGAAGAGGCTTGATTGAGAATTTGTTCGATAGAGGTCTTTGGCTGGGAATCGAAGACTGCATGGATCTCATGAACACTCTCCTCGGCTAAGATATCTTGATTTAGATTACTGTTAGAAGAATGATTCGGGAATGGTTTGTTGAATATTTTTAAATTTCGGTTAGCAGGGGCGTTAGGATTATCGAGGGCTATATCCCCCGCATCAACCATTTCCTGCACTATGTTTTTCAACATCTTGCAGTTCTCATGACTGTGTCCCTTCACGCGGTGGAAGTTACAGAAGTCATTTTCTTTGTACCAGGAAGGTATGGCGCGAGTGGAATCAAACCCGGAATGAGGTTTAACAGGAGGTAAGGTAATGGCTCCTGCTTTGAGCAATTTTTCCAATATCACACCATATGTTTCTCCCAAGGGAGTGTAGTTGATGGGTTCTGCTTTATACTTATAAGTGGTTTTTGGCGGGGTATTAGACGGTGGTTGGGATTTGACCATCACCGCGTGCACGGCCCCTTTTGATTTCGAAGCGGTCGATGGGTGAGGATTGGTGGTGTTAGGTTTGTTGGTGGAATCTGAAGTTCGGAAATTGGGGTTTTTGTTACGCAACCGCAATTTCTCTTCCTCTAAGGCTCGAATCTCTAGTTTTCGAGCCATAGTAAAGGCCTCGTCGAATGTACGGAAAGTTTGAATTTGGAGGGTAGGGGAGATGTGCTTAGCGCAGGCCCGCGTAAACAGTTCGATAAGTTCGGTTTGAGGCAAGGCATACGTAAGTTGGTTGATAAGGCCCCGCCATCGTCCAACGAAATCTGCGATAGATTCGTCCTCAAATTGTCGGATGGCATAGAGGTCGGTGATAGATACTTTCTTGGCAATGTTAATGGAGAAATGATCCAAGAAAGATTGGGCTAGCTGGTTAAAAGAGAAGATCGAGTGCTGGGTTAAAGCACTGTACCACTCCAAGGCAGGTCCTGATAAGGACATGGGAAAGGTGCGGAGTAACAAGGCATCATCATGAGCAATCAAATAACAAGCATGTCTAAATGATCGCAAGTGTTGTTGAGGATCCTCTTTACTATTAAAACGAGTAAATTTCGGCAACTCCCATTGAGGAGGATATGAATGAAGGGGGACAGACGGGTGAATAGGCTCCCGACAAACTTGCTCGTATGTCAAGGCGCTACGACTTCCTGAAACAGAAGCCTCCAGGTTTTGCATTTTGTCCATCATTTGTTTAATTAAATCAGTAGTTGGATGAGATGATGGTGTGGTTGTGGTAAACGGAGGCAAATTGGGCCAAGGACCACCGCTAGACACTGGTGGGGTTAAGTGTTGATAAGGTGTGGAGGATGAATATGTTGAGGCGACCGAATAAGGATGTCCCATATAGGATGTTGAGGTCACTGGATACGTGTATGGGAATGAAAAGGTAGGCGGAGCTTGAGAAGGAAAGCTCGTGTGGATAGGTGGCAGAGAGCAAGTCATGAACGGAGCGGTCTGCAAGAGAGATGAGGTAGGGGCAGTCAGTGGTAGTGATATGTGGGGTCCAAGATTAACCAAAGGGAAGCTAATTTGTGTCGTATGAACCTCTGAAGTCATCGGATTGGGAGACGGGGCTAAAGATGCGGGAAGCAAGGCGGTGTCATCAGGCGGAGTGGGAGCTAAATGAGCAGCTATACTAATAGGCATACCAACAAGGAGCTGACCATTGGGCGTACGGTCAGGGGCATGAGACAAATAGTATTGTACAGCACTAGGATTAGCATCCAGAAACTTGGCAAAGTCTTTATCTCCCACAGGAATTTTAGGAACCTCGCTGGTATCCGTAGGATTCCCCACAGAATGTGAAGGGGGTGATTCAGGCAAAGAAACAGAGCAAGCATGTGAAACCATGGCGGCGGCTTGCTTTCGAGTGATAACAACCATGGACAGGAGTTCACAGTAGGGTTTCAATCTGTCAGGAATAGAAACAAACTCAGACCGGTAAAATTGGTAGGTTGCTGGTTTGTCAGGAATTGGAAAAGACAGTAACCGATATCGGTCTAGTAACCGATGTCGGTTATACTATAGCCGACGTCGGTCAGGTAACCGATGTCGGTGTAAGAAGTCTGGGCTAACAAGATATAAAAGGCTGCTAATTTGATTTTTAACAACGTTTAGTATACTTGTCCAATTATTGATCACAGAAGACAGAGTATGAGAAAGAAAACAGAACTAAAAACAAGCAAGATGCACACGCAAATCCAGAGATTAACCCTAGGGTTAATTTTAATTATTGTGGGCTTATGCCTTTAGACGTAGAATGATGTCAGAATCCTAAACAAAAGACTTAGGGGAAATGTCAAGTTTGTTTTGGCTTATAAGGTTACCTCAATCGGGCGGAGGAATACCGCGGAAAAAGGGGGGATGTTTGAGCTGTTGTGTTAATTGTGAAGTGATTCGGTATGTGTTGTGCAGTGAAAGTAAGATTAATTTCTTGTCAATACCGTGGATATCACCCCCACGTGTACGACCTGTTACTTAATCTATGTTCACTAGAATTGAAAACAACAAGCAGTAATGCAATGCACGTGTTTTAAACCCAAATCGAAAATGATATTCGATGAAGCAAAAGAGATGACTTTCACTAATGCGAGATGTAAAAGCAAAGCAAGTTCTTTTATCAAAATAATACAAAACCTTGTGAATATCTTTTAGAAGAAGAAAACAGCAAGTATACTCCCTATATGAAAGCAAGCAAGAAAGAAAGAAACCCAAAATGGGTCCCACCGGGCGTGCCAAAATGTTTCACTCGGAATGTTTCATTCCTTTTAGAAACAGATAAGGGTTGGGGCTAGGAGGAATACCTGTAGAATGTCGAGATGGTGTGCGCGTACCGTAGAGAAAGATCAGGCTGACTGCGAAGAACTCCTTTTTGTCTTGGAAGGACTACCTGCAAATAAGAACACAAGACCACAAGATTTTGATTAGACAATAAATGAGGGAACTGCCTTGGGCCCAGGAAATATAAAACTTCCTTTCGAAGGTGGTCAGTTCCCCTGCTAATATGAATTAACACAAAAGACTGAAAGATATCAATTAAATTGCTTCGTTGAACTGGGTAGGGGAAAGGCTGGTTTTTGGTTATAGTCAGGATAACCGATACCGGTTGCTGATAACCGATATCGGTATGGTCTAGGATCTGAAGGTTGGTTGTTTTGTGGGGTGGTGGTGTTGTTTGGTAGTTGTGTTATTTGTAGGGCTGTATATAGGTGATATTAGGAAATAAGGTGATGAGAGGTAGATGAATGATAGTTAGATGCAATAGCACGCTGGGTAGTGGATCTAGGAATGGATTCGTGAGGATTGTGCTTCAAAAAGTCTAAGAAATGTTATTAAAGAGGACATGCAAGATGTAACTTACTGGTTATTGACGAAGATGCAGGTCCAAGAACTCTGATGACAAAGGCAGAACTCTAGGTAGGATGGCTTGACACACAGAAGATGAGAGATCTCCCTCCCGATGATCAGCTGAGTATCACAGGTTTCTGGCTATTCCGTCGCAGTTCTGGGCTTGATCTCCTTTTGCTGCAACTCTCCTTGTCTCTTCACTCGTCTCTGCTCGGCCAAGTGAAGATTCGAATGCTCTTGATCGCTCCCAATGATCTCCCTTGATTCAAAAATCCTTCGACCTTTGTTTTTGGTTTGGGGAGCCCATTTTACAGGGAACCGATGGCGGTTACGTAACCGACGGCGGTCGAGTAGGAACCGGCATCGGTAAGGAAAAAGTAGGCTATTTTTAGTAAAATAGCCCACCTTCCCTGCTTTTCTCCCGAGGGATTAGTTGCGGGCTTGGTCAAGTGACTAGAATGTCGGTTTTGGGTGCGAGAAAGGGGTCCTTAATCATGGGTGTAGGTGTAGACCAAGTTATAGGTCTTAATTAGGTTAGTTTAGGGTTAGGGCTAGGTCATGATGAGGTGGAAAAATGAGGTGGCAGGTGAGGTGATGGGGATTTATCAATTACAAGGTAATTAATAAATAATTGTGTAAGGTTTAGGTGATGAGGTTAGGTTGCGAAATGGGATGCGGGTCACAAGGGGTCGTAAGACACGAATTTGGTGTCTACAGATTGCGCGTTGATTCTTCCCAATTTCTTGCCGGGTTTTGAGGGATTTTTATTATTCTTCTTTCTGGAGTTATTTTGAAAAAGGGGTTTAGGTTTTGGGGTTTATCTCTTCTAAATTATCATTTGGTGCTATTTCCTTAAAGTTTTATTATGTGCCTGGTATATGAATGATTAAAAGGAGATTGCATGTTGGAAATACAAACAAAAAACCTTGTTTTACTTTTCTAGGGTTTTGAAGGCTGTTATGTAGTGTCGCAGACCCAAAGTATATTGAAGGTTTGGCATGCCGGGCTTTCCAGAGTTCCCGACATCAACACAAGTGTCGAGTTATCTTTTGTTCCTGAAATCATCGGCAGTGTCGGGTTTTCCCAAAGTTCCGACGGTATTAAACGTGTCGGGCTTTCCCAAAGTTCTGACAGTGTCAAACGTGTCGGGTTTTTCAAAAGTTCTGACAGTGTCAAACGTGTCAGGTTTTTCAGAAGTTCCAACAGTTTCAGTGCATTGGGTTTTCAAGATTTCCAGACATCCTCCTTGCCAGTGTCGGGTTCTTCCTTTCTTCCGGCATATCCAGCAGGTCAGGATTCTCACAGTGAGCGGTTTCTTCTGAGCTTCGAAACTTTCTTCCTTCGACGTCCTTCATGTTGGACCCTGGTCCATCTCAAGAAAAGATCGAGAAGTCAGGCAGAATGAAATACAAGTTTAAAAAGATGGAATCTCCATCGTATGTTGATTGTAACTATGACATCCGAGACACCAAACTCGGAAATATAGACATTGAAGATTTCTGGAGTAGGTTGAGGAGTTCCTCCCAAAACCCATGGATGAAAGCTATAGCCGATAGTGGTTTGCCTCTCGCAGCGGGTCTTCCCGTGTCTGCTCAGTGTCCAGAATTCATTTGGGCTTGTGCATCCAGTTATGACTCGGTGTCTCGTTCTGTGAGAAGTCAATCAGGTGAAGTAGTGGTCAAATTAGATGGAGGTTATTTTGATGATCTCCTCAAATTGCCTAATTTTGACGAGTATGGAGAGTTGGACATGAAGTTAGCTCAGAAAGCCTAGGACAACTATCAGGAGGACTGCATCAAGCATGTGAACAAGAATTTCTTGATCAAGGCCAAACCAACTGTCCAGATTTCCAAGGATTATCCCCAGGAGTGATTTCATCCAAGAAATCAATGACATCATCACCTTGCTGAGTCGGGTTTTTGGTTTTCCCGAATCGAATGTATTTCAAGGATGGATGTATCAATTTATGATCATCATCAAGAAGAATCAGTAGGCGATCGAATGGGGTACTCTATCAGCAATGAGATTGATTCCCTAATGACAACGTTCTTGTCAACAGGGAAATTTTATATGTCATCATATGTCACATACACAGCAGCCGGGATGAGGAACTATCCTGGGCTGGATACCAAGGGAAGCAGAATGGCGAACTAGGTTTATCAATACTTCCCTCAATTGACAAAGAAGGGGTCCAAAGACCATTTCAGGAGGGTGAATGATGCCTTCTTCTATGAAAATATCTGCAGGATAAACCTTGAACTGACGAAGACAAGAGTCTCAGATGAGGCTTGGGAAAAAGTTTCTAAATGGGGATGTATCTTCTTACAATTCAAGAAGTTTACATATCTTCGGGTGGTCATGTACTCGGGAGATCCTTTTCACCTACCCTGATATCCAGGGGATAGACTGATATTGATGGAGTTGGTTAGGCAGCTGTTGGATTTCCATAAATTCCAACAAAGCAAACATAAGGCTACTGTATCCTTCCTTATTTCTATTGGGAGATACATTTGCTCAATAGTAGTGAAGGCCAAAAATGTTGTCCATGAACTTCAGGACAAATTGAAGAAGCATATGAAGCCTCGAGATGGTTTTGATATCCGAGGAGTGCTCAGAGCATATGGAACCCAACATCTACACAGGCCAAATATAGAGGATATTTGGGTGGATCTGCGTAATGAGGTTCCTGTTCGCAAAAAGGATAATAGCAGATTAACTATTGCTGAGATTCAAACACTGGAGCTTACTGATTTACCAGAGGGTACAGGCGACAATGAAAGTGTTTTGGATCTTTCCTATGATGGACTAAAGGAGGATCAATATGTTTTCCCTTCTATTGATTGGTCAGTCAGTGAAAAAGCCTCTATTACAGATAGGTCGGCTCTAATCCTTGCTCGCACCAAAGCATGGCTCTCCTCTTGGGGAATGAATTTTAAAGATGATAAGTTTTCAAAGTTGGCTGTTTCAGAGGCGGGGCCCTCCAAAAAGGAAAAGAACAGAAAGTCTTCTAAGGTGCCTATAAAAGTCAAGATTGTCAAGAAGAGGAAAGAAAGACAAATCTCTTCAATTATTTCTCCAGCTGAAATGGTGGATGTGCCAGAATCACCAACACCACCAGAAATAGGAGAAATTAATTTGGAAGAAGGAGGAAGCCAGCTTCTGGCTTCATCATTTGCTGATTATCAAACATCCGAGGCTTTGGAGTCTGAATCTGCACTTCCTCCCTCACAACCACTCCTACCTCCTCATTCTCCATCCACTTCTGCAACCATGGCCAGTATTTTCTCTGGACTTTCACCTCTCTCTGCTGGAACCCAAGTGATCACCAACACGCCCCCTCCTGTGCCTCTTTTTATTGGATCTACTACCACATCGGTAACTATTCCTCCTCTAATAGTAGAATCTTCTCCTCTTGAGAGTAGAATACCAGTTTCTACAACATGTGCAACTTCCTCTGATACACCACAATGGCTACTCAAGCAAACTCCGAGGAAGAGGAAGGTGATTGTACCCATACAAGATTTTGATTTCAGCTCACTCAAGGCTCCTACTGCAAAGTCGGCCAAGAAGCCCAAAACAGTTTCAAGGGTTTTGGTGGATGCTTCAGGAGATAAGTTCGCAGAGATTGCCACTCCCTCGGCTGACAAAACTAGAGAGGATATAACAGCCTCTGATTATCAGGTAACCAGGGTGGCTCTAGGGAAAGTGATAGTAGAAGGGGCGTAACAAGATGCACGGGATTCCATAAACATGTTGTGCCAAAAGTTGAAAGAAACAAAGGACAACAGAGATGAGCTTAAGGAGAAAGTGGAGCAGTTGACAGAGGTTTTTCTCAAATTCTCAAAACCCCTTGAATCCATACCACCTTCTTTTGTTCCTGTTGGATTCGATTTCTCATCGGTACCTACAATTGAGAAGATTGCTAAACAAGGAAGGGTGGTCGATGAATGGGTCCAAAGGTTGCTCCAACAGGGGAAGGAAGTGATACAAGGCATTGTAAAAGTTCATCAATCTATGGGGGACATTAAAAAATATGGAGAAAAGATGGATGAGGAGATTTCTCAAGAAATTGGACATCTTGATTTGACTTATGAAGTTCTCCAAGTGTTAAAGCAAATACCAACACATCTCTTGGTCGAAGAAGGTATTCTCCCTCATACGGATAAGCATTTCCACCTGATCAAGGCCATCAGGTTCAGGGTGAAGATTCTCAATGAAGCCTGCGCTAAGTTGAGAGAATCAAGGGATAAATTGATTGATGGGAAAAGTTATTTGGAAGAAGAGTTGTTGAAGATTTGTTCAAAGGTGTCAGTAGGAAACTCAGGTATACTATCAGCAGATGATCTCTTCAAACAATTTTAAGAGTCTGTTCAGCATGAATCAATGCTCGGATTTGACCTTGAAAAGATGGATCAGTTGGTAAGGATTGAGCATTCTTTGGAGGACTTAAGAAATTTAGTAAAGGATTGAAAAAGCTTCCCGGCACTGCCAACGATGTTCATGAAACCTATGAAATTTGGAATGATCATTCCACTGCACCTGATGAGAACGAAATGCAAGGCATAATTCGGAAGTTCCAGGAATTTCAGAGCAAACAGTCTCAGCTAGAGGAAGAAAAAGAGGAAGGAGCAAAAGATGATGATTCAGATTAAGTCCCAGCGTTTCATGTCATTTCAATCTTGAAATTGACATGTCTTTTTCATTTCTGTTTCGTCACATTTTTGAATCATATCTTGACTTGATCTCCTGCGTGAGAATCATGTAAAATAGAACTCTTGTTAAAACGCTATTTTTTAGGATCTGCCCTATTTTATCTCTACTTATTTTGTTATAAACAAGGGATGCTTATGCATTTCAAAGGGTCAAGATTTTTTGGAATATTTAGGGGCTATTGGAAAGAGGAAAAACTTTGTGTTTTCATTCAATCATTTTGAAGAATAGGAATCGATATTGTTTTACAAACTTTGTGTTGTGGAATATATCTTACTTAAGATAGTGTTCTTATGTTCATGATCTTAAGCTATTCTTTGCATAGCATCTTAGTGTTTCTGATTATTTCGGACATTATATTTGTGATCTAAAACTCGTATGATTATTTCGTGCTCTGTGTTTACTCGAAAGAAAATACGTTTCTCCCATTTCCTTTCTATTGTGCTTCTTTCATTGTAATAGTTTCTAATCCAGTTCATTTACGAAAGAAATACCCTTGAATCTGTGAATAAGGATTTCGGGATTTCATTCCAACCCCTAATGGTTAGATTAGTGTGAATATTGTATATATTGTTTACCGTGTTTTAGATTAGCAATAAGCAGGCAGCCTCACCTGTCTTTGAGGAGGGATTTAATCCCATATACTGTGGTTGAACCTCATATTTTGGTTTGACAAAATATCCAACCAACAGTTACAGGAGATGTTGGTGGATCAGTGGGAGGAACCAATAGCAGTGGCACCTTTGAGGATGGAAAGGCCAAGTGAGGGGCATCGACGATCACGATCACCACCGGATTCGGGAGGAGGCGCAAGGGTCTAAGTGAATTTCATAGGAGTATAAGAATAAATAAGGATGCTGACCTGCGAGTCGATGATAGAGAAGATGTATTTGTTTAACATCTAAAAACTAAATATGTATGTTGTTTTGGTTTGTTTTGAAAAAGGATAAAGATGAATGTTGTCAAAATAGAAATACACAAAAATATTTATATTTACAACACATGATAGTGTAGACACCAAATTTGTGTCTTACGACCCCTTGTGACCCGCATCTCATCTCACAATTTAACCTCATCACCTAAACCTTACACAATTATTTATTAATTACCTTGTAATTGATAAATCCACCATCACCTTACTTGCCACCTCATTTTGCCACCTCATCATGACCTAGCCCTAACCCTAAACTAACCTAATTAAGACCTATGACTTGGTCTAGACTCACATCCATAACTAATGCTTCCTTACTCGCACCCAAAACTGACCTTCTAGCCACTTGACCAAGCCCGCAACTGATCTCTCGGGAGAAAAGCAGGGAAGGTGGGCTATTTTACTAAAAATAGCCTACTTTTTCCTTACCGATGCCGGTTCCTACTCGACCGCCGTCGGTTACGCAACCGCCATCGGTTCCCTGTAAATGGGCTCCCCAAACCAAAAACAAAGGATCGGAATTTCATTTTGGATCAGGGTCGAATGATTTTTGAATCAACAGAGATCATTGGGAGTGAAAAACAGAGTCCAGATCTTCACTTGACCGAGCAGAGACAAGTGAAGAAACCAGAAGCGTTTGCAGCAAAGGAGATCAACTTGCATCTTTGTCAAAACCAGTAAGTCACATCTTGCATGTCCTCTGTTATAACATTTCTTATGCTCTTTGAATCACAGCCCTCCTAAATCCGTTTCTAAATCCACTACCCAACGTGCCATTGCATCTAACTATCATTCATTTACCGGCATCGGTTCCTCTGATCAAAACCAGAAAACCAGCCTTTCCCCTACCCAGTTTAACGAAGCAACTTAATTGATATTTTACAGTCTTTTGTGTTAATTCATATTAGCAGGGAAACTGACCACCTTCGAAAGGAAGTTTTATATTTCCTGGGCCCAAGGCAGTTTCCTCATTTATTGTCTAATCAAATCTTGTGGTCTTGTGTTCTTATTTGCAGGTAGTCCTTCCAAGAAAAAAAGGAGTTCTTCGCAATCAGCCTGATCTTTCTCTATGGTATGCGCACACCATCTCGACATTCTACAGGTATTCCTCCTAGCCCCTAACCTTATCTGTTTCTAAAAGGAACGAAACATTCTGAGTGAAATAGATAGGGTATGGTAGGGGATGGTCGAGCTAACCTTGGGAGACCCCATGTCTCCTAAGTGCTGCCTACATAGCCCATTGCACAAAGCAAGGAGGGGCCTCAGACCGATGTAGTTCTTCCCATAGAAATGCTTCCATTCCCGGGATAGAGTTGCTTCTATCCTTTCATTCCTTTGAGAAACAGATAAGGGTTAGGGCTAGGAGGAATACCTGTTGAATGTTGAGAGGGTGTGCGCGTATCGTAGAGAGATCAAATCAATTGCAAAGAACTCCTTTTTGTCTGGGAAGGACTACCTGCAAGTAAGAATACAAGACCACTAGATTCTAATTAGATAATAAGTGAGGGAACTGCCTTAGGCCCAGGAAATATGAGACTTCCTTTCGAAGGTAGTCAGTTCCCCTACTAATATGAATTAACACAAATTCTAACAAATAAGCTATTGTCCATTTACAATTTATTTACCTTTTTAGAACAATAGAGAAAAGGTTGGTCTTGATTTTGAATCACAATGACCGATGCCGGTCAGTGTCATCGGTACCGGTTGATGATAACCGATACCGGTGGGGGTAGTGATTTAAGGGGTTTGGTGAAGGTTGGCTATAATATGGCTATATGATAGCTATGGTGTTTATTAGGCTAGTAAAATGACTAGGGATAGGTAATGAGGTGATAGAGAAGACTCAGAGGGTATGGGGGCTGTTCTTGGGGCAATGTAGGGGTAGAGGAATGTAAGTTAGATGGAGAGTGTTACCGGGTAGTGGATCTGGGAGTAGACTTGTAATTACCATGATTCAGAAATCCAAGAAATGTTATTAAAAAAACGTATAAGACTTACTAGTTCTTGATGAAAAATGCATGTTCCGGGACTGTGATGACGAAGGCATGGTTCAAGTAGGATGATTTGACAATCCGAGATGAGCTATCTCCTCTCCTGATGCTTGAATGAATGTAACTGGGCTCTGGTTATTTAGTTGCAGTCTTGGGCTTGATGTCCTTCTCTGCAAACTCCTCTCTTTCCTTCACTTGTCTCTGTTCAGCCAAGTAAATTCCGGATCCTTCCAATGACTTTTGATTCGGATCAATGAAAATCCAACCTCCTGTTTTTGGTTGGGAGAGGTCATTTACAGGGAACCGATGGTGGTTATGTAACCGAGGACGGTCGAGTAGGAACCGGTATCGGTTAGGTCAAAGTGGGCTATTTTTAGTAAAATAGCCAACTTTCCCTCCTTTTCTCCCGAGGGATTAGTTGCGGGCTTGGTCAAGTCATTACGAGGTTGGTTTTAGGTGCAGGTGAGGAGTCATTTAGTCATGGGTGTGGATGTAGACCAAGTTATAGGTCTTAATTAGGTTAGTTTAGGGTTAGGACTAGGTCATGATGAGGTGGCGAAATGAGGTGGCAGGTATGGTGATGTGGATTTATTAATTATAAGGTAACTAATAAATAATTGTGTAAGGTTTAGGTGATGAGGTTGGGTTGCGAAATGAGATGCGGGGCATAGGGGGTCGTAAGACACAAATTTGGTGTCTACAGACATATCAACTCACTCTTGCATGGACATAAGTTAAGCATAGACACATCACTTTAGTTAACCATCAGCAATCTATAGATAGCATAATTGCATGTATGGCTATATTTGTAAAAAGGCACGTGGCTATTATTAGCATGCAACCTATTTCTGGTAGAGTTAAGTGGTGAAGGGTTAGTTCCCCTCCCTATATATATGTAAAGAAATAATTAAAGGGGAGAGATATAGAGACATACATAGAGAACGGATGGAAATACATGCGACTGGATGATTGTAACAGATCCATGTGCACATTCCTAGTATTGCATGAAGTTTTTGTATTGTTGGTTCAATGAATAGATAAAGGAAATTGACCGAAAAAAGTGTGTGATGTGTTTTATCAATGCATGTTATTAATTTTATGATGATTTACCTTTAGCGTTTAGAGATCTGGTTGGAGTTAAATGGGGAATGGATGGATTAGTTCCTAAAATATATGTTTACTATTTTATCATACCATCATTCTACTACTGCAACTATTAAGAGGGACTTGGTACCTTTGCACGCTTCGGGTGAGCACTCAACCTAGGCTGAGTGATGTGCCAGCGTGACTAGGTGTTACTAACAATTCTAGGTTGCATCATTGGTTTCGTTGTCGGGACCTCTTTTTTAGTTGTTTCAGAATGGTTCCTGATGAAGACATACCGGCTAGCCTTGACAAGCGTTGAAGAATGGATTTAGGATTTGGAGGAAGAATACACACGAAGGTTTGACACTGGATCCAGATTTAGCACACGTACTTGGGTAGAGAAAAATCTATATGATAGTTTATACAAAAGCTTCTTTGCTATATTTCCAGTAGAATTGTACAAATGGTTGACTGTGTATGCATCTAAGCGGAATTGGAGGTATCACATGCTTGTTTGGACACAAGAGGAATTTTAAACACTATATGATGCTAACTTAAGCTGGACTCGTGCGGTAGATACCTAGTTTCATAGTGTCCTAAACAACTATATTTTGGATTATTCAATTTCGACTTATTTGTGCCTGGAGGTAGTAGAGTTCTAGTTTCTATGGTATCCTAGAGGGACATATTTGCAAGGTATTCCACTAGAAATCAAAATACTAATGATAAAATTGAACTTGGAAGCTAAACCCATGGAGAACTAAAGAATCTCCACGTGTGGGGGCAGGAACAGGATTGGTGAAAGATGGCAAACCTAGCGGCAGCTCGGAAGAGGGAAGAAAGGCAGCTAAAGTATGATGAGGCATACGAGAGGGAATTATGCAAGAGGAAATAAATTGTAGAATGGATGGTGTTGTGGAGAGAGATGGCTTGTGAAGGATTTGAGGCTCATGGGGAGGAAGAAGAGAAAGAGCATACGGAAACTCCCCCATCTAGGGAAGCATGATAGAGAACCCTCTTCGGCCTCACATGAAAGCCCACCAGTAGATATGACCTGGGCGGCAGGCATGCATCTAAGCCAACCTGTTAGCCTAGCCCTTGCACTTGGTTTTCCAGTATCTAGTATAACAGGTAAAAGTAGTTTTTCAGGAAGTGAAAGCATATAAATAGGGTAGACAGTAAGTACACCAATGGCAGCACAGACAACTTCATTATTCTTTGGGGGTATGCTATCAGGCTCATCATCTGCACAGAATGTGACCGCGCCAAGTGTGGGATCACCTCTAGAGTTGGGACCACTTCCCAGACTATAAGGGCCCAGTATAGTACCACTGTTGGGGCATAAAGGAGTGAATCCACGGGCCCTATTCCAAATTATATAGGATGATCGGGTGGTATAAGTAGTTCTAGTTCCGGTGGTTCGGGTGGTATTGGAGGAAAAGGAATCCAAGGAGCTTCTGGGTCAGGTGGTCAAGGCCCGTAACAACCCCAGAACATTTATATGGAGATGTCCCTTCGTCTCCCAAAATATAGGGGTATCAAGGATGCTATCGAACATGTTCATATGTGTGAAATATTATGGCATGAAAAACGTATTACGGCCCCTAAATGCAAGGCAAGTTAATTCGCTACTACATTGCAGGTGCACGCACACAACTGATATAGGAAGTTTGACCCCAATCAAAATTGTATTGACTATGCAGTATTGAAAGATGATTTCTTAAAAGAGTTCCACATCCCTGAGTTAGAGCAGAAGAGTATAAGCGCACTCAAGGATATAAAGCAATGCACTACTGAAAGTGTACGTTAGTATGATGTGAGATTTAAAAAACTTCTATCCAAAATCCCTTATGAAATTCATGTAAGTCATCATGCACAATGGTTTGTTGGGGGACTGATTACTCCATTTCAGAGAGCACTGTAGCATAAAACTTATACCAGTCTACGTGAAGCATTGGAAGTCACTTTATGCACTGAAGCAGTTAGGAGTCTTGATACTAGATCAAGTCCATTTTTGGAAGCTCAAATAGTGGCTATGGTGAAACAGTTGGAGAAATTATCAGCAAACTTAGCTCACGAAACACACTCAGGGATCTGGTGTACAGATTGTGAAGTGGAAGGGCACACTAAGTATAGTTGCCCTCACAAAACCATATGTTCATTATTATTAGACTATGATATTTTACATTTGAACCATTGTGCTAGTCACTGCCCCCTCCTACAATGCGTGATTATGAAGAATGTATCCTCCTTTTGTAAAATTTTTAGGTCCACAACCCATGATACTGAGGATTGTAGACTGATTGGCTAGATCCATGATGTCATTGATAATGGGGTCAAACAAGCGAGTGTGGCTGATAATTCTAAAGGGAAGAATGAGCATCAAGATAGGGATTATAATAAAACCTGCTATGATAGGAATGATGGATGGTTTAAAGGGGCTCGTGAAAGAGGACAAGGATATAGAGGTGGATATGGAGGACGTGGCCGAGGTGGAGGAAGGAGTGAATTCCCTTGAGGAAACTGCTATACATGTGGCTCACTTGACCATTATAAGCGTGAATGCCCACAGAATATTTCCTGTTCATTTTGTGGAAAGGGACATGGTTATGAAGAGTGCCTAGACTTTTATGAGCATCTCAGTAAGAAGCACAAGCAATAAAACAAGGGCACAGGGATGGTTAGAATCCAGCGTGCGATGGAGAATCAATGAATGCCAAAGTTAACACTAGAACCTGAGGCGGTAACATTTAAGATAACCACACGAGCTGAGGCGGCACGCGTAAGAGAGATGTTGCAATAGAAACTAACAATCACTAGGGAGGAAGTTTTAGATGCTAGATATCCAGATCCAGCTCACCAGAAAGAATTCTATCAGGACACAATGGATGTCCTTAGGAGCCTTCAAGGTGATATACAAGGTTTAAAAGAGCAGTCTCAGAATTTGGAGCACAAGGATACAAAACAAGCCCTGTCAGATATTGACGACATCAGAGAGTTATGTAGAATGTTACACCAAGAGAATATTATTCCTTTATTAGGAAATTGGTTGAAAGGGAATACTCCACACACAAGAACTAAGAATAGAAGACAAATACTTCATGTGAATCTCCCTCCTAATAGCATTGACTACGATAAAGAGATCACTTTGAATGTTGTAGTGGATGGGTAGCTGCTGAGTAATATTCTGATTGACATAGGGGTGGAAGTAAATGTACTTACACTGGATGCGTGGGAACAAATGGGGAGACCCCCATTGCATCCATCATCTAATGTATTGTTCATGGAAAACAGAACAAAAGCTACTCCTATAGGATTTTTGAGGGATGCATCTATCACAATACAAGGGGCCAAGTTCATAGGAGACTTTGAAGTGCTAGCACTTGCGGAAGCAGATAGTTTCCCAACTTTGCTTGGGTGCCCTTGGTGTTATGTGAACAATGTTTATTTGAGGTTTAACAAAGGATATATCAGCTTTGAGAACAAGGAGGAAAGGGTCATAATACCATTGACAAATGGGAAATCCGTGCCATATGTGGAACCCTTAAGCGAAGAGGACTTGAACAAAATCTATGTACGCGCTATTCGGGACCCAGAGGTCAATGATCCATCTAAGGAAGGAATCCTTCATTGGGAAGACTCTCAGTCAATCAGCGATACCACTAGTATTGCTTGTGATAATTGGGATCATGACACTTATGAACTGGTGGGACATGAGGTTAAGCATGCATTTACTGGAAATATGGGTTTTCGCTCTGTTTGATGTATAGGTCGCGTGATACCTCGCTATACTAGATCTAAAGACTTGGCTGGGTTCTTACAGGCCATAGAAATAAATTGGGCTGATGAACTTAAATGACACACTATGCTATCATATACTGTGGGTGGGATAGCCACGCACTGGTGGATATTCGATAGGGATAATCTTTTAGAATGGAAAATAATTGGGACCACCTTATCAACCAGGTTTTTGAGAAGTAATGCACCTACAAACATACGCCCTTATCATGGTGATCAACCTGCTCACCATCATATCCAGCAGTGTCACAGAATCTGGATGGTAGGCTAGGAGGCATTACCACCCTCACTTTGGGTGCATCGGTTTTATTCTACTCTAAAAGGTTGTGTGCATGCTTGGTATGTATATGCTGAATTACATCGCGACACTGGCAACTGGAAAACTTTGACTGCAGGAATGATCCAAATGTTTGACTTCTTTCCATCTATACCACCAGTGAACACAACTTTAAAATTTATCAAGCGCTTAACCATGGGAGATGGTGGGAAAGTGGAAGAACTTGTTCAGTAATTATTTGGTGAGACAGAGACATGGGCACACTTTATGGATGAAGACGATGATATCATATTTCTTGAGCATGATTCTTTGGAGAAATATAAGGGGAAGATGGTATACATAATTGATGAGGAGGAAATTGAGCACTTGGACATGGATCATTCACATGGAACACATGAAGTGTTATCTAGTGCGGATGTAGATGCGCGCGCATATCACGAACCCATGAAGACAACAAAGGTAATTATAGGCACAAAAGCTGAAGCTAAGGAAGTGATAATTGGGGATTACTGGTCGGAATCAAAAGTAGCAAAGATCATTGAGTTACTTCACGATTATGAGTACTCATTCCCAAGAGGATACCATGAACTTAAAGGTGTGCATATATCACTTGGAGAAATGAAGATAAAGCTAAAGGAAGGTGTGCGCCCTGTTAGGAAGTGGCCATATTGGATGAATCCCAATTTGTGTGAGAAATTAAAGGAGGATATTGAAAAGGATCTGAAATCTGAGATCATTCGACCACTGGATGAATCATAATGGGTCAGTCCTATGGTGATAAGTATCAAAAAGGATGGTAGGATTCAAATTTGTGTTGATTATAGGGAGTTGAATGCAGCATGTGTTATAAATCCCTTTCCGACGCCATTCACGGAGGAAATATTAGGAGTGGCTGGGCACAAAATATATTCATTTAGAGATGGGTTTTCAGGGTATCATCAGGTTAGGATTGCCCCGTAAGATCAAGAGAAGACCACCTTCACTACTGAATGAGGAAGCTTTGCTTATACTGTAATGCCCTTTGGATTGAAAAATGCACCCACTGTATTTTCCAGGATAGTGGTACAAGCCTTCAAGGATTTTATTCATAACTTTCTATAGGTCTATCTTGATGATTGGACCATTTATGGGCTGATTAAGGATCATTGTGACAATATACCCTTAATGTTTGAAAGATGTCGATAGTTGAGTATCTCATTAAATATCAAGAAGTGCATCTTTGCTACTCCATTTGGCACACTTTTATGACATATCATCTGCAAGGAAGGGTTGTTGGTTGATCCAGATAAAGTTTCCATCATCATTGGCTTGAAAGCATTGGCCAGTCAGCGCGAGGTCATACAGGGTATTAACGAAAGTTTATAAAAGGGTATGCAAAAGTTGCCACACCCTTGGAAAATTTACTGCAAGGAAAAGGTACATTCTACTGGGGGAGTCACAGTAGCGTGTGTTTGAGATATTGAAGCAGAGACTTACTACCGCACCTATCTTGCATTTTCCTTCATGGGATAAACCTTTTCATGTTCATCTGGATGCTTCTGGCATAGCCATTGGTGCTGTCCTAGCTCAATCAGGTGAAGGTATTGTTGATCATCCCATTTGCTTTACTAGTAGAAAGTTGACCCTTGCAGAATAGAATTATACCACTATAGAGCGCGAGGCCTTGTCTATGATTTATGCCTTGCACAAATTTCATCAGTATTTGTTGGCTACACCATTTTTGTTTTATACTGATCACATGGCATTAAAATATTTGGTGAACAAGCCCATTTTATAGGGGCGCATATGCCAGTGAGTACTCTTATTTCAAGAGTTTGACTTTACGGTTGCGGTAAAACCAAGAAAAAGCAATTCTAGACTGGATCACTTGTCTCAAATTCAATCAGGGGAAGAAGCACAAACAATAGAAGAGACCATGCCTGATGCACATCTATATATATTACAACATGTGCCATCGGAATTAGTGAACATTGCTGTATTTTTGAGAATTGGTATGACACCCAAAGGCATGACAACTTTAGCGAAGACGCAACTTGCTATTCGCGTGGCACCATTCATGTTAATTAGTGGTGATTTTTACAAGTTACATAGAGATGAGGTGTTACGCCATTATGTCTTAGAGCATGAACGAAAGGACATAATGGAAGAAGCGCATTGTGGTATTACAGGTGGCCATTATGCAGGTGATGCAACAGTGTGCAAGATCCTACTTTCTGGGTTGTGGTGGGAAACATTTTACAAGGATTGTAAAGAGTATTGTAAGACATGTGACCATTTTCAATGTCTCGATCACCCAGGAAAAAGGGATGAGATGCCCCTATGACCAATAACGAGTGCAGATGAGGTGTTACGCCATTGTGTCTTGAGAAATGGGCAATTGACTTTGTCAGGCCTATCTCCCCAGCCATGTGTAGGATTGGGTCGCGCTATATCATCACTTGTACAAATTATCTTACCCAATGGGAAGAAGTAGCACCTACAAAGGACTATACAACGGCTACAGCAACACGGTTCTTATGGGAGAATGTCCTCACAAGGTATGGCTATCCTTTAATTTTAACAAGTGATAGGGGTACACATTTTTTAAATGAGACAATATGAATTCTTTTAGACAAGTTTCTGATTGCCCACCATAAAACTACACCCTATCACCCTAAGGAAAATGGAACTCCTGAGGCATTGAACCAGATTTTAAGCCACACATTGACCAAGATTGGTGATGTTGGGAGGAAAGATTAGGATGATAAAGTATAAGATATTCTTTGGGCTTATAGAACAACATACAAAAGATTGACTAAAGCCACACCTTTTCAATTGGTGTTTGGCACGGAAGCTGTTATGCCTCTAGAATTTATGTTACCTAGTTTACGCATTGCACATGCTAGAGGTCTAGATGATGAGCAGGCCTTGGAAGAACAGATTGCGAAGATGGTTCAACTTGATGAGTTCCGTGCCATCACATGCTGGAGTTAGAAACACGAGAAAGCATGACAAAATGCATGGCATGATCGGAACATCAAGGATAAGAAACTTACGGTGGGACAACTGGTACTTCTATATGACTCCAAGTTTTTTTGCCATCCAAGAAAGCTCAAGGTACATTGGTTGGGGCCATATGTTATCACTCATATACTTGAGTCAGGTGCTTGCCAATTGGAAAAAATTGATGGCATGCGGTTTCTCGGTTACTTTAATGGGAGTAGGCTTAAGCCCTACTATAAATAAGTCTTCTTGGTGTTTGTAATAAGGTAGTATTTCCATATACATTAGGTTTCCCTTTATGCATTTCCTTAATGTATTTATTTCATCGTCACTATGCTTTGTCAATTTTAGCTTTTGTTTGTGTTACAAGAATGCTTGCGCGCATGACACTAACTACAATATGAAGCATGTTGATGGGCAGAGGACTGCACATCCTTTTCATGTGGGGTGGATTGTTGGTGACTCCCAGGGATATGCTGTGAAGATTTCATGCTGTGGGTGTTGAAAGAAGGTTTCTAAGGGTAACTAAAAAAGAAGGATGGGATGTGATTTCATTTTTACCCTTGTGACTACGAGAATTCGATAGAGAGACTATACGCAAATAGCATAAAGATAACTAATTTGAGGTGCGAAGTAAGTGAACCAGGCATGGAGAAGAGAGTTGTGTATTAGAAGGGCTTGTATCCCCTAGAAGAAGGGTTTGACAAAGAAGAGTAATACAACATAGTTAGGCTGTGGAATTTCATAATTACAAATTAGGGCACGAAGGAATCAGGTTAGGGTTTGAAGAAAATCACTCAAAACACACCACAGCTGACCTACAAAACAAAACCCTATAAGAAAATGGCACCAAAGAAGAAAGAAACACTGATAAAAGAAAAGAAGAAGGTGGTGGTGGAAGAAGAGGAGGAGATGGCCCTAGAGAGTAATTTCTCTAAAATGCAGTACCCTGAAGAGGTTATTATGGGGTAGGAATGGAATACCCACACAAGACATAGTAAGATAAGTGAATACAATCACTGAACCAATGAAAATAAGAAGAAGTTAGATGACCTACTCACCACTTAAACAAACAGGTGCATTGAAGAGGGCATGCCAATATATGATGATGCCGGGGAAAAACTACTCAAGGGAAATGGTGTTTACATGCTTTATGACCTCCAATACTTTGGAATGTATGCACCCTTGTACAGATGGCTGATGAGCCGAGTCCATGAGGACTTCTTCTACTTCGCAGGATGATGGGTAAGACTGACATCCATCCTCATTGCCACAGTTACTTGATTATGGGAAATGGGTGAAGAAATTAAGACCAACTTAGCTAACAAAAGCACAATTTTGGAGACACATAAGGTGTTGGGCTATCAGAAAGGACCGCATGGAATGGACATTGACAAGTTGAAAAATTGTCTAGTAGTACATGTAGCAACACATCTAACCACAAAGTTGAATGACCAAGAGCATTGGTCACAAGTCAATTCTATGTGGTTGCATGTGGCCAAGCTCATGTCAGAGGGAACCAATTATAACATCGCCGGATTCATTGTAGAGAGGATAGTTGAGGAAGCATGTAAAGGAAGTAAGATATGTTTTGGTTGTATCTTACTGAGTTTAGTCTTCATGGAGATCAGGGTACCTGATGGCCCAAAGGAAAACATATGGGAATACCCCATGAATCATAAGTCTCCAGCTGAGTGATTTAGTAAATATCTTTGCAAAGGGTCGATGACCGAGGAGGTTAAGGAGTGTGCTGAGATGTGGTATGATATACTCTGCACAACATTTGGGGAAGAATGGTGTATACCCAAGGATTTTCCCTCGGTCTTGGGAAAACAGGTATAATTTGTAGTCTACCAGCATTTCTGTATTGTGCGCTTTCCAATGGTAGATGGGTCGTGGAGCCCCTGGTGAAAATTTCCATTTGCATTCCCTGCACAGTTCTTCCAAGTTGTAGTTCATCAGTTTACCAACATACGGAGGTTGGTATTTAATGCAAACAAGGTAGATTGTGAGTATCACACCCTGAGAAAGACTTATGGATATCTAGGGAGGAATGCATATAACGAGAATAACATCTCAGAAATTTTAAGCATTATGCTAGAGACATTGGCCATCACAGATATCGGGTCCACGCTAATATACCTCCAATTGAAGCCTAAAATGGAGAACAACAAGTACGTGGAGAAAAAATTCGTGCTTCTAGGGCCGTCGAAGGGAAAACATACTATGGAGAACATTCTGGTGCCTAGGCCTTCTACACCCAGGTAAGATGAGGAGGAAGAGGATGAAGAACCTGAAGATAGTGGCAGCCTGGTGTGGAGAAGGTAGCAGCCATCTGGCCGGGAGGGGGAGTGTGCGACAATTCCCAGGGAGAAGGAATTATGGGGGAGGAGCAGGGCGCATAGAGTTTTATGAAGGTGTTTAAGTGCACAAGGGCGTAAGGAGGAACCCCGCAGGTGAAGGAGCTCGAGGAGAAGAAATAGAGAAAGCTCAGGTTGAGTGAGGAAATAGAGGAATTTGAGGAGAAGGCACCCTCATCTCTAAATGGGGAGGAGCCTCAACATGAGGAGGAGAAGATAGAAGGAGAAGAAGGGGGTCAGTCAGAGGCTACATAGGACAAGGGTGGGGATATGTCTGGTATTCCCAACCTTGATGCAACCATTCCAAGAGGACCCCGATCCTATTGAATAGGGGAGGACACCAAGGCACATGCCATGGGGTATGTAGAAGAACTAAAGCTGATCATTCACACTCGGTTCCAGAGTACCATCGAGCTGAAGGATTTATTTGGATGGGCGCTCATGGATGAGGACAAGGTGACTCTGCGCATAAGGAATTAGCTCTCAGGTCTATGCACACACACATGGACAAGCCCGACTTTGATGTTGGTGAAGAATCATGCATGTAATGATGGTTAAAGAAGGAACCTTAAACGCGCCACATGAAAACCAAACTGACAATGATATCAGATGAGCAGGTGAGCAATGCTCTAGTAAAAGTATTCTCCGAAGTAGTATGAAGAAACATAGATAAATTTGCTACCATCAAGGCGCTGACAGAGAGATTAAAGGCCAAGGATGTGGAGATAACACACCTAGTCCAAGAAAAGGACTTGATCAAAAGAAATTATGACACTTTTGTTAGTATGGCAGAGGAAATTGGAGATGATGTTCTAAAGGTACAGGCAAATCTGGAATCTCGGGTACCAAAATAATTTCCTTCTGCAATGCACTATGTGAAAACAATGATAACATTAGTGTTGGAAGATGAAAAGGTGCGCATCTCCCCACAATCCAAGGACTCTAGGGAAAATACATAAAAGGCGTAGGCTACAGTAGATAGGAAAATTACTACTTATGAAGGTCTACTGCAAGCCACCCATGACGAACTGAAGAAGGCCGATCATGTGCTAACCATATGCACAACCCCAAAAAGCGCTGATCATGGTGAAAACCTTGGAGGAAGAAATGAGGTCCACAAAGTGATGAAGAGCCACACTGAATGCCTATCCTTGGTAAAACAGAAGCGTGAGGCACTAGTTGCGGCACAGGCACCACATAAGGAGAGGTTAGAGGAGTTAGGAAAGCTCATTTCTCAGAGGATGGATGTACTGGAAGGGGTGCAAACCTCTATGTCAAGCATAATGCTTGTAATACAAAATGAGAAAGGGGAACTGTCCATGGAAGAGCTGCAATCCATCATTGCAGACGTGCCAAAAACAACAGGAGTAGCACTAATAGCGTGGGAGAACCTAGAAGTAGATATCAAAGAAGAATATCCAAAGTTAATGCTTCAGGATGGGACGGAGGGCCCTGAGGCCTAAAATTTTTTGTTAGCTGTGTATATCTTTTTTAAAATTCTTATTCAAAGATTCTTATTCAAAATTCTTTATTCTTTATTTATCCATTCTATGTATAAGTTTTGAGCATCGCCATTGTTGGGGCGACAATGAGATTAGTGTGGGGTAATGTTGATAAGAGAAAACACTTAGTTGAACTTGCACTCAAAGTCCACGTGGAAGAATGGCACAGGAGCAAAAGTGCAAAGTAATAGGAAGGCGTCATGCGCAGAGATGTAGGGTAAGACTCTCAAGGACTTATTCGATTTTGGAGATCAGGTCTATTCTTAGAGACTGACATGTAGAGTACTCAAAGTGATGCCGAGATTTTCCCTTCACTCTTCATGGGGATTTTGGAAGGACATGTCAACTCACTCTTGTATGGAAATAAGTTAAGCATAGATCCATCACTTTAGTTAACTATCAACAATCTATAGATAGCATACTTGCATGTATGGCTATAATTGTAAAAAAGGTGCGTGGCTATTATTAACATGCAACCTATTTCTGGTAGAGTTAAGTGGTGAAGGGTTAGTTCCCCTCCCTATATATATATATGTTAAGAACTACTTAAAGGGGAGAGATATAGAGACATACATAGAGAATAGATGGAAATACATACGATTGGATGATTGTAACACATCCATGCGCACATGCCTGGTATTGTATGAAGTTTTTGTATTGTTGGTTCAATGAATAGATAAAGGAAATTGACCGAACAAAGTGTGTGATGTGTTTTATCAATGCATGTTATTACTTTTATGATGATTTACCTTTAGTGTTTATAGATCTGGTTAGAGTTAAATGGGGAATGGATGGATTAGTTCCTAAAATATATGTTTACTATTTTATCATACCACCATTCTACTACTACAACTATTAAGAGGGACCTAGTACCTTTGCATGCTTTGGGTGAACGCTCAGCCTAGGCTGAGTGATGTTCCAGCGTAACTAGGTGTTACTAACAATTCTAGGCTACATCACCATTTGATACAGAGATATCACGCTTACTATTTTCGTCATCCTTCGAAATCCCAAAGTTTGATAAATACAAAAGCAAAGGTGACCCCCGTGAACATGTCAAGGAATTTTACATGCAATGTTAGGAAGTTACCTATCGATACACGTACCTTTTATGATTATTCCCCCAAAGTTTAGGAGGACAGACTTTAGACTGGTTTTTTCATCTACCCAAAGGGTTGGTCACAACATTCGCAGACTTATTAGAGAAATTTGTCAAACATTTTCCCTATACCTTAGACTCAGAAATAACCATGCTTGGTATCTGTAACACTAGGCAAAGGCCAAATGAAAACTTTGCCTCCTTTTTACAACGATGGCAAGGAATTGCAAGCCGATTTCCTTGCTCAGTACCTGAGAGACAACTAGTTAGCATTTTTGTTCCTAATCTCAATGCTGAATTATCATTCCACATGAAAATGCATTATCTGAATAGTTTCAAAGAAGTCATTGAAAAGGGAACACAAATAAAAAAATACCTCATCTCTAAGGGCTTACTTAAAGCACCCTTTAGGGACCAACCTTATCGAGACACCCCCCAGAACAAGGATAAATCAAAATTCTTTAACTGGAATCAAAATATAGTCAACAAGGGCATTACTGATTCCTGCCATGTCTGAAACGTTCAAAACCATCCCATCAACACATTAAAATCCAAACAACCAATAATTATCCCTAGAAAGGAAGTTCCATCTTGGGATCGATGAAGACAGTTCACTCCTCTCGAAGAAAGTCTATCTAGTTTCTTTCATCATTTGGAAAATTCCAATATGATTACATATACCATCCTCAAAACCTTCGAAGAAGGAAATCCCAAACCAAATTGGTATAAGGAAAATGAATATTGTGATTACCATCGCATAAAAGGGCACTCTACAGATCAATGCACACAACTCCGCCATTACGTCTAAGACCTGATTGAACGTGGATACATAGAAGTTGAAAATACTTCTGAGACAAAAACACCTACTGAAAAACTTCACATGTTCAAAAATCCCTTCCCTAGCCACGATAACAATTCAAAAGATAATGGTCAATAATTAAGAAATTTCGATTATGACTCAATCATCTCAACCACAGACTATAACCAAGACTTAGTGGTAACTATAAAGATCAGAACTGACTATGTGATCACCACTAGAAAAAAAAACATGTGGGTCCCTACAACAAAAAAATATGCCACTTCGTCCCCTGCATCACCTCCTAATCCACCATCTAATTTCGCCACCAATTCCTTTCCACAACCTATGCCATCATTTAATATTGTCAAATAATTAGAGAAGACTGCAACACAAACTTCCATCATGGAACTACTTAATTATTCTCTTACACTACAACGCATCCTTATGTAAACATTGAATAACGCTCATGTCCATGAGGACATCAATTCACAACAATTCCATGCTTTAATTACACATCTTACAGTCCCCGATTCTATTTTATCTTTTGGTCCCGCTGACCTTCTTAATCCGAACATCTCTAATAATTTTTCTTTATACGTTGATGGTTATGTAACTCATCGTAAGATCAAGCGCGTCTTAATTGAAAATGGATACACATTGAATATTTGTTCCATGAAACTTTTATGTTTTCTAGGTTACACTGAAAATGATTTACAAAACAATGTCATAACCATTCATTGGTATGATAATAGTGAGAGAAAGTTTGAAGGAACAATCACATTGCCTCTCCAAGTTGCACCCATCACCTTAGACACGGTCTGTCATGTGGTGGATGTAGAAGTTGCATATAACATTCTCGTTGGCCAACCATGGATTCATGCCATGAAATCCATCCCATAAATATTTTGCCAATGTATTAAATTTTCTCATTTAGATAAGGAATTTACGTTACGTGCGGATCCCCAACCATTTGACTATTGTCAATTCCTTGAAGGACGGTATCTACATGATCACTATTGTCCCTCAACAGATAAGTATGCTCCACTTCACATAATCCCTAATGAAACATGCATCAATCCAGATACACTCCCTAACACTGATCCAAAACCATAATGTTTTAACCAAAATACATTTTCCAATCCATTATCTTCCGTTAGTCAACAATCTTCAACCAGGCCTCCTCTCACTAATCAATCATCTTCTTCCACTAATCAATCTTATTCTTCCAACAACAATTATTCTTCCACCACACCATCTTCTTCCTTTCCTATCCAGACTTGTTCATCCATCCATGCTTCTTCTATTACGATCCCTTCTCTTGTGAATAACCAAACTTCATCCTTCAATTCACCCCCTTCTTCTTATAACCCATTCTCTTCATCTTTTAAAATTACCAAAATGACTTCCCCACCACATGAGGTACCTAATGGTCCCCCATCCCACACATTTAAAATCATTGACACAGGATGCGGTTAATATCAATTTCAAAAGATGGCAGACTCCTTTTATATCAAAAAATCCCCACATAGCTATGACAAACCTAATGCTCCACATATGAGAATCCATCCCACTTACCAAATGAGATAGTCAGTTTGGAAAATTTTTGGTTATCTTGACAATGAACATATTCCAAGTTCCTCAGGATTTTGGTTATATAATGATGAATTTGCTCCATGTTATGAGTCCCCTCAATTTACCAAAGCTCATTGAATAATGAAAAACATGCGATGGAAGGGTAAAAGACTCGGTCCAAATGAACAAGGTCATTTAGACCCGATCAATTGCACACAACATCACGGTAAACATGGTCTAGGTTTCCAGGTGTTTGATGTTGCTCCTGTAATAATTTCAGGTGACATTGATGACACCAGTTCTGATAATGACATCAGGTCTCTATGTAGCCTTTTTGAGGACCTTGCAAAAACACATATTTACTTTGAACATTTATCTGTTAATGTCATCAATTTTGAGCCTACACATTTGACTCTCATAGACCATGGCCAACCACTTCATGCATCCATGGATATGTTCCAAAATGATGAAGCCATAGAAGAATTCCTTGGAACTCATGACCAAATCCCTATTTCTGACCATAGAAAAGGATTTGAAATCAATCTAAATGAATCGACCTATTTTGGTGAAGACAAAAAATATTTAGATCCTTCACCCTCAGAAAATTTGGATTAGAAGCACAAACAAAGGATTTCCCATAGTCAAAATCTCAGCACCACCCTATCCAACAAAGATGTCAATAAAAAGTCCCAACATTACACACAAAAATCTTGTACCAACTCTCCTAAAACACCCAACACCAATGAATTACATCAACCATTAACATCATTCTCCAAAAATGATACATCTAAAATGCTTGTAGAAGAAACTAAAGACATAAACATTGGCACCACCGAACAACCAAAAATTTTACAACTTGGCATTAGTCTGTTTGACTAAGAATGCATGGAATTCACAACACTCCTTATTGAATTCCAATATATATTTGCATGGACATATAAGCACATGCCATGCCTAGACCCATCTCTTGTAGTATGTCATCTTGTGGTACATTTGGATGTAAAACCTATAAAACAAAAACTATGCAAACTACATCCCCAAGTTACATTGCTTGTCAAAACTGAACTCAAGAAACTCTTGGAAGCCGAATTTATCAAACCTATTGATTATTTGGCATGGATATCTAGCATAGTTCCCATCGCTAATAAAATTCTCGGCATCAAAATATGCACAAACTTCCAAGAAATCAACAAGGCTTGTCCCTAAGATGAGTCTCCCTTGCCAAATATAGACATGATTGTTGATTCTATGACAAGCTATGAAATGATTTCCTTAATGGATGGATTTTTTGGTTACAATCAAATACATATTACTGAAGGAGATCAACATAAAACAAAATTTACTACACCATGGGGAACCTTCTGTTATAAGGTCATGCCTTTCGGCTTGAAAAATGCTGGTGCCACATATCAACAAGAAATGACTGTCATCTTCCATGATATCATGGAAGATTATATTGATGATATATTAGCAAAATCAAAAACATAAATAGGACATCCAGGTATGTTGAGATGCATTTTGTATAGATTACGTGAGTATAAGGTTCATCTTAACAAAAATAAATGTGTGTTAGGAGTGACCTTTGGTAAATTGTTAGGATTTATTGTCGCACTGAAAGGCATACAAGTGGATCCTGCCAAATTCAAATCTATTATGTAAATGCCTCCTCAAAACCTAAAAAAATTACGCAGTCTTCAGGGAAAAATACAATCTATTTGGCGTTTCATATCATAGTTAGCTCATAAGTGCCATCACTTCAACCAGTTACTCAAGAAAGATGCACAATTTCACTGGAACCACGATTTCTAAGACTCTTTTCTAAGTTAAAAGAATACATCTCTAGCCCACCTGTTCTTATGTCACCAATTGTCGATAAACCCATGTTAATTTTTACATTTTCCACTGAACATGCCATAGGAGCTCTACTAGCACATCATAATGATTAAGCAAAATAACATGCTGTATATTACCTTAGTCGAACACTTATTGAGCATGAAGTACGTTATTCCCAAATCAAAAAAGTATGCTTAGCGTTAGCGTTTTCATTCCATAAGTTACGTCATTACTTTCTCAATCACACAACTAAGTTGATTGCCAAAATTGATCCTCTCAAGTATCTATTGTCCAGACCCATTCTCACAAGAAGAATGTCTAGTTGGTTCATATTACTTAGGGAATTCGATGTTGAATTTGTTCCACAGAAGGAAATTAAAGGATAGGCCCTTGTATACCAACTTGCCGAGGCACCCCTTCCTGGCATAGAACCACTTCATTTTTATTTTCCAGATGAAGATCTTCTACACATAGACATCGCACCAACTTGGACTCTACTTTTTGATGGATCTTGTAATCTCCATGGATTAGGGGCTGGTATTTTTCTTATCACACCTAGCGAACACGTTATCCCCAAATCATTTTTCTTAGCATTCCCATGTACCAACAATATCACAAAATATGAATCTCTAATCACCGGATTAGAACTAGCTATATCTTGGAATCTTACATAATTAGATGTATTTGGTGATTCTTTATTTATCATCAAACAAGTTACTAATGAATACCAGGTCAATGATGAAAAAATTATCCCATATAAACACATGGTGGATACTCTTTAAAGCTATTTTTGATTAATTAGCTTTGATCAAATCCCTAGAATTCATAATAAATATACCAACGCTATGGCAACAATTTGATCCCTATTAGAAATCACATCTAGTCAAACCTAGGCACATTTTCTCATCGAACATCTCTTAATTCCTACCTATGATCTTCCTGAAAACACTATAGTATGTGAGATCGTGGGTTTGAATAATCCTTGGTACCATGATCTTTATACCTTCACTCATGATAAAAAATTTCTTGCCGATATGAAACCAATGCATAAACATGCTTTAGCACAATGTACCTATTGTTACACTATTTTAGCGTAAAATCTTTATAAACAAGGACATGATGGCACCCTACTTCGATGTCTTAATCAAGAAGAAGCCTTGAGTTTTATAGCTGAAGTCCATTCTAGTATCTTTGATGCACACATGAATGGTATAGCCTTAGCTAAGAAAATCCTGTGAGTTGAATATTATTGGCCCACCATGGAAAGTGACACATGTCATTTTGTCAAATGACGTCAATCATGTCAAAAATAAGGAAATCTTATCCATGCACCTTCCTGAGCATTACAATCGATAACCACACCATGGCCCTTCTCTCAATGGGGACTTGACCTCATTGGTAAAATCAGACCAACATCGTCTGATGGACATAAGTTCATCATTACTACTACCTATTACTTCACTAAATGGGTAGAATCTATTCCTCTCACTTATGTTACCGGTAGCCAAATATCGAAATTCATTTTTAATAATCTCATTTATCGATTTGGTATTCCATCTGATTTTGTCACAGATAATGGAAAATAATTTTAAAACCAGGATGTCAAAGACCCAGCCAAACGTTTTCGCATCAAATTTAAGTGGTCCACTCCATACGACCCTCAGGGTAGCGATCAAGTGGAAGAAACCAATATGATCTTAAAATCCATCATGGAAAATATTGTCAACACCCATGGACATAATTGGCATACTCAAATTTACCCCACTCTTTGGGCTTGCCGTACATCTTACTACACGCCTATCAGAGCCACCCAATTTTCCCTCATTTATGGTTGTGAAGCCATTTTACCTATTGAGATAGAAATCCCATCCTAGAGAATCTCCCTTGAATATGTAATGAATGTGGATGAATACCGATAGTCACGGATTCAAGAGCTTGAGCTTCTCGATGAAAAATGAATTAATGTTCTCAATCATCTTCAAGTATATCAAAACTGACTACAATGAAGTTATCATAAAAAGGTAAGACTGGGAGAATTTGAAATTGGCGACCTTATTTTAAAATAAAATCAAAAGAATACCACTAAATAACGAGAGAAACAAGGAAAATTTGAGCCTAATTGTTTAGGACCCTATGTAATTAAAACTAAATTTGGCTTTGGAGCCTATAAGTTGGCCACTGAAGATGGTCATGATCTTGATGAACCAATGAATGAAGTTCATTCAAAGAAATTTTACCCTTGAGATGTTCACTATTATGGGAAACAACAATGTGTACATTGTTCCTTCTGTCTTGCTTATCTCTGAATAATTTAAATTTATTCATTTCCATTGGTAGATATTTTCTTTATCAAAATCACATATTCATATTTATCATCATGAGACATGTGCTAATATAGATCCTATTAATTTTGTGAGTATCATACTTCTTATAATATCTCCCATTTTTAGTCGCTTTCACCTATGGTCATACCTAGAAGCTTACTGATGGTAATATATTCCCTTCAAAGACATTCTCTCTTTCATAACAAAGCTCTAAAATTCTTTACCTAGTTTGTTTGGTCATCCATCTCAGTCTTCAGTGTTGAACCCTCGCATCCTACTAGTCATGTGGGGCTGAGATTGGGGGCAGACGTTCCTTCCCAAATACAAAAACTATTGTAAAATTCCACCAATTCAATAACTTATGAATAATTCATTATCGCATCTTTCATCCTTAATATTCTTTGGTGTTGAGCCCACACTTCTTACTAGTAGTGTGAGACTGGGAATGGAGGAAGGTGCCCTTACTTGTCTACGTCTTGTCTTCGGTGATAAACCCTTACCTCTTACAAGTGGAATGTGGTAAAGCGTAGAGGGTCATTCTCATAAAAGCACAAAAATATTGCAAAAACACTCAAAAAAAAAAAAGGAATACACTTGTCTATTTTTTGCCTTCAGTGATGAGCCCTTTCTCCTCACTAATAGCATGGGGCAAGGCATAGGGAGTCATTTCAAAAATACAAAATCTTACTTTGCTTGCAATTATAGAATCCCTAAAGAAGTAATTTTGATGCCTAAGTGAAGAGAGATTTATCCATTCACCTCATATCTTATCAATTAGAATACCATGTAATTGTCTAAGTCTAGCATGGGACTCATAAAGTTAAAGCCATTTTTAAAATTAGTTCAATACCATTATGAAGAATTGAGTCATAATTTCCCAAAGGGAGTGTTGTTAGCATTTGTCTCTATACTCGTTATCTACCTCATGCGTCCTTTTTGATTCTCGGTGATGAGCCCACACATCTTACTAGTTGTGTGGAGTCAATAATGGAGCTGGACTTCTTTTCATCATATCATCATCACCATATCCTACAATGGAATGAGAATTTATGTTATTCTGAGCATAAGTTACCACAAGGAACACGGTACATGTGGATAATATCCTGGTTTATCACCCCCCCAAAATAAGTCTGGACTCTGGTCCATAAATTGCCAACAATAGTGTAAAAATCCACAATTCCAAAAACATTTGAAAATTGTCAAAAATCCAAAAATATTAGAAACAATCGTCAAAAATCCAAAAAAGTAGAAACACTTGTCAAAAATCCAAAAAAGTAGAAACACTTGTCAAAAATCCATAAAAAAATCTAAAATAATAAACACAATTCAACCTTTGAACTATTATTCCCAATGAATGATCCAATCACCTTATCACTACCAAATCCAAACCATTTCTCCTTGCATGAATCCTCGCTTGGGAAAAATCCATCTTTCATTGTTTCCTTGTTTGAGGATAATGACCCAATCCTTTTCTATGTCCTTGTACCCCTACTTGGGGGCACATCTGGTCAATCCTCACTGTGGAACACATGATGGACATGTTTATTGGTTCTTGTGTTGCATTATTAGTTACAAATTATTAATTTCTTTCTTGTATCTCGATATACTACAGGGAGCATATTGATTTTATGTATCCCGGTGTTCTCTCCAATATACTTATGTTATCTAATTGCATATCGTACTAGGGAATCATACTTTATTTATGGCCTATGTCTATGCTCTCTTCCACTTGCATATCGTACTAAAGCATCAGACCTTTTTGATGGCCCTTGTTTATGCTATCACACATATTACAGTCTAGTCATCCTGATATTTTATATCACAATGCATCGTGCTATGTGCTATATTAAAATTAAGATGCTTTCCGTCATGTGAGTATCTTCCTGCATGATCAACATCTTAATTTTCACCCCATCCATTCATCAATACTAATACATTCCCCAGTTTAGGAATTATACTTGATCACCGTTGCAGTTTGCGAATCCTACTTAAAGATATTTCTCAAGTAACATTCACTATCCAGCAGCTCCTCCTCCCCCACCATGATCACCATGTATTTGATCCATTCATCCTCGCTCCTCATTTTTACTCCTCCACCACTTATCCCCATACCATTCCTATCCGCTCTCACCCATTTGTATTCTTTCCTTTCACTCTTTTGCTTCCCACTTGACAATATTACTTAATAACCCCTTCTATATGGGATCCTCAGTGGAGTTTTACCCTCTCCCTAAGATCTTCCCACTGTAGAAGCTTCTTCACCACCTCTCCTCTCATCAAACAACACTCACCACCACACACATCTACACACTCCACCTCTTTTGCTTCTCATTCTCACATCATTACTCTCACCACACAGGTATCCCAATTAAGAATTCCCCTAACACTCTCCACCCTTCACTACATATATTCCTTCATCCATTCATGTTACACTCCTTTATTTCCTTTCTTTCTTTTTATCACCTCATCTCATATTCTCTTCCACTCAGGCATACCTCACTCACTCTTTTCTCATCCTTCCCCAAATCCATCTTATGCCTGGTCATCCTACTTACACGCTCTCATAGTATGGAAAATTCACTTGAGGGTTCCCCTTCAAACCATTTTGTCATACCCTATTCCCACCAACTCTATCATCATTCTTCTTCTTCTTCTTCAACTTGGTGATCTTAATTAACCATTCCAGCCGCATGGCAATCTTACTTAATACTTCATTTTAAGGATGATCTACCCTGTGGCCTTTCCCCATCCCATCATATTTCTCCCATCTTATTTCTCCCGCCTCTTGTCATGATTATATTCTTCAACCTACCTTTCCACCCCTATACCCAATACAATTTTGTCTTTCTCCTTGCATATCATCCATGTCAGTTAGGTGATCTTACGAAACCACTCCGGCAACATGACGATCTTACTTAAGAGATTCTCTTAAGCATGACATGTCATCTTACACTCTCCCATCACTCTAGATTATCACCATTCATATTTCTTCTTCAGTCCCCATCATCACATCTTTTTACCACCACTATCACCATCCTCTGCTTGGAAATCTTACTTAACCACTCGCCCGACATGGTGATCTCACTTAAGAGTACCTCTTAAGAATGATTTGTCTTCTTTCCTTTCCCCATCACTACACACCCTTCACACTTCAATTTTTCTCTGCATTCCCCATTATCACATCCTTTCACATTCTTTTCCATTCTCATAAACACCACTTCTCGCTTTCCCTTTTTTCATCTCCATTTTCGCTCACTTGGAAATATTACTTAACCACTTCCATCACATTAAAATCTTATATCAGGGTCATCCCTACAATCAACTCATCATTATGAACTTTTCCCTCACCTTATTCTTCATTCACTTTGTTGATCACTTCTTCCACCTCATCTCTCCTACCAACCACATTTTCCTCGTACCATTATCCTTTCTCCACCTATCATCTTACAATATACATCTAATCTCTTCCACATATAATCATGTTCTTTTCCCCCTTTTTCCCTTCTTGATCCATCATCCTTCATACCGTTTCTTCCCATTATTTTCATCTCTTGTTTCTTCATCCTCACCTCATTTGTCCTCATCACCCACATCCTCTCCTCACTTTCACTTAGTCCCAACTCATCCCTCACATTTTCTTTACTCTCTCCACTTCATCTTCTCAAATCCTCCTACATTTCTACCCATACACGTGTTCACCATTATTGTTAACGTTCCTCTATCATTCTTTCATCATCATCTTCTATTCTTGCGCTAATAATTGTTAGTGGAGTTTCCCTAAAAATAATCAATCTTCACTCTGCATGACCTCATTCAGTCCCTTATAACTTCTAGAGTTTCCCTTCATTCCTTCCCTCCTTTAAGTCCACCACTCATTGTGTTGGTGCCCATTTTGATCCTCTATTATTTTCCCATCTTTCCCCTTTGTTCTATGTGCTCAAAAAACATTTTTCTTCGAGTTTGGTGGTCTGCAAGTTTCCCCATCTAGATTGAATGCTTTAAATGGCTCATAAAATTATTATTTTGCCCCAACTTGAAAGACAAATACGTGTAGGATCTATTTTATGCCCTAAATTTCCAAATCCACGGGCCGCTATCATTTTTTCCTTCTCTTCTGACCTTTGGAGCTCAAAGTTGCTCATTTTTTGCTTATTTTCCCTAAAAAATCCTTCCCCATGGTTGAAAATTGTTTAAAATCACTTCCCATATGTTTTTTGACCAAAAACTCCTTCACCCATGAAGAAAAAATTGATTTTGGAGGTCGCGGGAAAATTCTATGTTTTTTGACGGTCATACATGTGTCATTTGCCCATAAAAATTAAGCTCAAATGACGCCTCATACGTGGCCACTTCTGGTTGGACAAGGATCGACGGGTTTTCTTTGAAAAACTTAGCATTTTTTGGCTTCAGGAAAAAAATTCAACATTACCCCCGCAACTCCGTAGGAGGACACATGTCATGTTCTTATGCCAAGGCAGAATGGAAGGCGGGCAGGTAACTTAGGAAAATTTTTCCTTTTTTGCGAAGGGGAAAAAGGGAGTGGATATGCCCACGGGTTCACAATGGAGTAGGGAGTGGACACGTGGCAGTGCGGTGGCAGAGCGGGGAAGTACGGGCCACAGAGGAAAAGGGGAATTTTTTCCCTTTTAGCAAAAGGAGTTAGAGTGCAAATTAGAACCGTGGGTCTGCAATGGCGCAAAAGGAGACACATGGCGGGTTCAGAAGGTAGGAGGGAGAAGGGGCTGCCGGGGGTAGAAGAAATTTTTTCCCTTTTTGCAAAATTGAGTTAAAGTGAAAATTTGAGGCATGGCTACACGTTAAAATCAGAAGGAGACACGTGGTAGGGAAGAAATCAGAGGCACTGGCCCGCAGGGAAAAATGAGAACATTTTCCCTTGGTGAAAAAAGGGATTAAAACATGAAATAAGCTCATGGATATTTAGTGATAGAGAGGATGACACATGTCAAGGACAGAGGCGTAAATAACTCATCATTTTTATTTTTAATTGAGGTGCGGGCCCGCGGGAATTTTTTTTTTTTCCAAAATTCAAAAAAGGTGGAAATGAGCAGAATTGAAGTATGATTTCAATGGGGCCCACCATATGCCACGTGTCATCACCAAATTTCAAGGGCGGAGGGGTGGAGAAAAAATTCAATTTTTTCCATTTTTCCAAAAATGTTAAAAGGTCAAAAGGTGAGCCTGAATTCATTCCCAATCATATTTTGACATGTGGAGGGCCCAAATTGAAGGAAAAGGGGCAAATCAGTGGTGACTGTACATTCTTCAATTTGGCCACCATTTTTACTCCAGGAAGCTTGGAGATGTGAATTTTGCATCATTTTCATCGAATCTTCAGTGAATTTGTGTCATTTGTGCCTGCAAAGACCAATGCAAGTGGTTTTAGGGATTAATTTGCAGAGTTGAGATGTTTTTAAAATAAAGTTTTACTCAGGCCTATGTAAAACGTGAAATATCAAATTATAAAGTTACAGAATCAAATTTTGGAATGATAAGGATGAAATAATGAAATGAAAGGGGTTTGCATGCTTGGATAATGAAAAGCATGCCTCCATAATGGATACTGATGTAAGATTTGTAATTATTCGCCATTTTAGAAACACCTAACAAATCTTGTTGCAAATTTGTTAAATGTCCCTATTTGCAAATCATGTTAGAATTTTGTAACAAACTTGATGTTGGGCATATTATTTTCTTGGGAAAGAAGGATCAAATGTAATTGAAAATTATATAATGCATGCTTTTGAGACATGCAAAAGGTCGGAGAAACTTAGAATTTAAAAGGAAAATCTAGGAAGAAGCCCATTCTTTGAGAAACCGCTTGAGAACCATTTCTAATTCCCTTTTTGCATCGGATTTTTATCATGTTGAGTTGGTTTCAGTTGTAAAGACATAAAAAAGCTCTGAGATTGTTCTTATAACATTCCCCTAGGTGGGTCACACTTTTTGATCATTTATGGGTGAGTTCTAAAAATAAGAAGTCAACTTCTGATGGCAAAAATTTCACCCTGCACTGCATGCTCTAAAAATCCCTTCTTCCACTTAAGTAATTGTGAATTTCTTACTCATGTTGTAGTTTTGTGTTTGAAAACTCTTTTGATCATAAGCATGGTAAGAAATTCCTGATGGTAGTTTTAAGTGGCATTTTCTTTTATCTCACAATCAGAAGAATTTTCACCCTAACAAGGCAGGTAAACAGATTTAAATTCACTTTACGTGCCTTGAATTTAGAGATTGTTCCCATTATGACCTTTAAGTGCACCTTTGTTTTCATGGATAAAATAGAGATACCCTGTTATGGTAGGTACAAAATTCCCACCTACCTGCTACTACCAAAAATTTTATTGTAGGTTATCAAAGACCTTCTTTTCCCAAAAATGTAGACCTACCCAGAAGAAGCCTCCATTTCATGCATGACTTTGTCTGGTTCAGAGGAGAACCTTAACCTCATGTGGAAGCATTCTGCTGTGTGGGTCTTACAAATGTCCATGCAAATGTCCTCAAAGATACTCCAGGAAAGAAATCTGGACTAGTCTTGACAAAGGAATCTCCCACCTAGAGAAATTTCATTCAGAATAACAAAACGGGAAAACACCATAAAACACAAAACATTGCCATTGTGTGTCACAGATAAAGCCCAGGAATACATTCCATGGTTAAAAACCTACTGGTACAATGGAAATCAGGATTGTATCATGTCTCTAGTAGCCACAGCCTTGGGTTGAAACCAGAGCACATCATTTAGTCCTGACAACTCTGTTGAGGCTCAATAATGGAAAATTAAATAAAAATTTCCTGTAGGCCATCTCCAAACCATATGCGACAAAATATAACGATATCTCAGGCATTTGGGTATTTGGTGAAATAGAGGCTGCATTATAGAATCTCTTGGGACCTATGGTTAACACAGATACAGACACTAAAATTCTGAGCAATTAACACACAAAAAACCCATTATTTTAAAAGAATGCTATCCAAGTTTTTACACATGGGGTAGTGCTCAGATTTCAGAGTGATATCCCCGGGGACAACACATGACATACCTCAAGTTCTATCTCCCTTGGAGATTCATACTATATTTCCTTCAGGCTGCTTAGACTGAAAAGGAGAACAAATCTAGGTACCACCACTCATTTGTTAGTGGGCTTTCCCTTATGTCCCTTCGTTGGCGTTACCCTTTCTGAATCCTTATTACCTTTATCCCTTTCTTCATTTTTTCTCTCATCCTTCCCCACCACTTATTATTAGTGGACTTTCCCTAGCGTCACCTCATTGGACATTTCCTCTTCTATCCACCTATTCTCTTTTCTCTCCTATTCTTTTCCCCCACTCCCACCCTTTCTTGTTGTTTCTTCCCCACCTCTCCAATCTTCCCTTCACCCTCTTCAATATCTTTACTGTCTTCATCATGCATCCTTTGTCTATTTTCTCTTAATCCTAGTATCCTCATTTCATGCATCTTCACATATTTTCCAATTGATGTCATTCCTACCCTCTTTCTTCTCTTTTCATTCCTTATACTATTTGCTTTCCAATTATTACCCCTTTTTGTATTCCCTTCCTTCTACATCATTTTATTTGTATCCTCTTCTCTCTCCCATTCCTTGTCTTATTTCCCTTCCCCTATATCATCTTCTTCCCCTTTTTCCATCATGTTTCCTCCTTACTTCCCCATCGATAACCTTTCTCTTCAGCATTGTGCTGTCTTTTTTATCATACCACCCTCCACATTCATCTCCATACGGTCTGCTCCATATTATTTTCCTTGGTATTCCTCAGAATGACACGGTTCCTTCAATCTTCTCCCTGTATTTACTCTATCTTCCCTTCCTCTCCCCTAATTTTCACATTTCTTTTGACCATATCTCATTTTCTCCACCACCCCTATCTTTTTGTTCATTCTGTATCTGTTTCTCTTCTTTTCTCTACTATTTTTCACACTTTCCTTGCCCCTCATTTTTTTTTCTCCATTCTACTTCTTCTTTCATCCTCTTTCAATTTTCTTCGATTTCAACCCCTACTCCCACCTCATCTTCTCCTTCTTATTTATCCTTCCCCGTTCCCTTATTTTATCATATCTATAATTTCTTTCCCTTTCATGCATCCTCTTTATTATATCTGTTACTTCCTTCACTTAGCACATCTCTCTATTTCATCCCTTCACCCTCTCTTATGTCATTATTCTTGTTTTTTCCTTCATCATTCCCTTCTTCCCCTATCACCCATCTCTCTTATTTTTTTTACCTCTTTCATTCTTTTTTTTGTCCCTCCCATATCTCCATTACTCTTCACCTTTCTTACTCCTTTCCTAATCAACCCCCAATCTTATCTGTTCCCTTTTCTATTTTCCACACACCCTCACACCTAGAATTCAAGGCCAATTGAATCCTTTCTCCATTTGCGTTGTGAGGTCATTCCATTCTCTTCCACTCCATTATTGTCCTCTTCTCCATATAATTCATCTCTCCTCTTTTGAGAGCTCTGTTGTATATCCCATTCTCGTCAACCCTCTCGAGGGGACATCATCACATCTATCCATAATCACATATTCTCATGAAATTTTTGTCTTGGAGGATACTATGACATCCGCCACTCACCACTTTCTATTCTCCCCTAAAAACTTTTGCTCTAATTTTTGCTTAATAAAATTAGATTGAATTCTTCCCCCATCTCATCTACTTTCTTTAAAAGGACACTACTTTCATAGTTCCCTTCTAAAAAGAGGAAAAATGTAGACACCCTAATTTCACATCTATCCTAAATCAATTAATTCCCCTTCCTCATTTCCCACAAAAATACATTTTGAATTAATCAAATATAATTTGATTAATTGTCCATTTCAAAATAAAAAACAATAACCAAATCCTCACCACATGTCATTATTTTCCATGTTTTTTTACTATTGAATTAAAAATTCAAAATCAAATCCTCACCCACTCTTCATGGTCCCCACTCACCTAAAATCCTCCACTTATGGATTAAAAATTCAAAATCAAATCCTCGCATATTCCTCATGGTCTCCACTCACCTAAAATCCTCTACTTATGAATTAAAATTTCAAAATCAAATCCTCACCCATTCCTCGTGGTCCCCACTCACTATTAGTGCATAATCATAACACCCATGAATGTCTACAACCAGATGGGTTGAGACTCTCAGTGTGATTGCACAACATGGAACATCTCTCAAGGTGTGGGACCTTACGATTTGAGAGAGCTCACTGGATTGAGGCCGGTTCCTATCCCTCTATTTAGGTGTATACAAAAAAATTACAGAGGATATATTCTAAGCATTATAGCTCAAAGGAGAGGTTAGAAAATCTCCACAAATCTGAACAAATGAAGAACGGAAGGCACAAAACAGAAATGTTGATCCCTTTACAATGAGCCTATTCCTAGATTCAACATAGAGGGAAGATGGAGAGAGAGACATGGTTAGAGAGATGAAAGAAAATAAACCTAAGCTAGCGAGGTGATGCACCAAAGGAATGTTAGATGATCATTCTATAGTTTAACACAAACCAAAAAATGCAATACAAACACTATGCACAGATGACCAAATCACAATAAAAGATCAGAGAGACAATAATGAATACATGAGAGGGTCAAGAAACATCCATAGACATATATATTATTGCTCAGGAGTTGATACAATATATTGCAGTGGCCAAGAGGAAAAACTTGCATTACAACTCGAGGGAGAGGTTAGAAAATCTCCATAAATCATTTTGTGAACAAAAGAAGAAGGGAGGGCATAAAACAGAAACGTCCATCCCTTTATAAAGAGCCTCGACCATGCCTTTATAGATTCAACAAAGAGATGGCCTCCCTTACCTTTCAGACCCTACACAAGAAGGAGAAAGAGGTGGGAAAATTAATTTGAGGCTCAGCTACTCCCATCAATGTCTCTTACAACTCCACCCAAATCTGTCATGTCTGCATCAATTACTTGTTTGGTGCCCACTTATAATCTGTTTGATGGATTTCCTCAAAGGAGGAGGAACGGTGGATCAGAATCAAATTTGATCTGGTTGTTGGGGGAAAATAGATCTTGTATTAATTTCATGAAGATGTGTCTTCATTTTTTTCCCACATAACCTCTCCAAAATTAAAGTTTCAAATCTCCATGGCATAGACGAGGCCGAGATCTTTCCAACGGTTCTAGATTTATCAGATTTTGAGCACTGAATCAAAAGATATGCTCATTTGAAATTTGAATCGGGTCCATACGAAATGGTGAGAAGTAGCTACCAAAATGGGCCCCCTTTTGAAACCAGACATGTGGAGGGCTCGTGCATGTCTGAGGGCAGACTTTGTATTTTACTTTGGAGTTGCACCAGGACAACACATGGCTTCTTCCACAGCTTGCTCACTCTCTTCATGTTTTTGGCTAAGTCTTTTTCTCAATAGGATCATATATCTGACCAGGGACATGCGGCGACCTAGCGCTTTTTTGGAAACCTTTCCCCAATTTTGCTCTTAAATTAGCACCATGCTGAAACTTGGCACCCTCCACTGGCCTGTCTCAATGCTTTGACTATTCAACCTCAACCATGTCCTTTTATGAAACTAGACACGTGGAGGCTCTACTCTCATTTAGAAGCCCGATTAGGATTTTTCCTTTGAAGGAGTGTCAGGTTAACACATGGAGTCTTCTGCAAGCTCTTGGAATTTTCAATGGCTACTCTTAGATTTTTGGGCCCTGAACATGTGGCGAGCTGGCACTCATTTGGGCCGAGCTGACTAGAAGAAGGAGAAAATGCTAAATGTGGGCACAAGGGAGAAGGGGAAGAAAGAGGAGAAGAGGGGCATGCACTATACATACAGGGAGACGAGGAGCAAGCATGTGAAAGGGAAATAGAGGGGAGGTGTAGAGGAGCATGCATGAGAGAAAGGAATACTTGCAGAAGGAAAGTATGAAAATAAGACGTGGGCATTCATCTAAAGGAAGGTGTGTAGAGAAATAAATAAAAGAGGATGCGTGAAAGAACTAAGTTTGGGTAAGTGCGCAAAAGGAATGCCAGTGAATTAGTTGATTGGAAGGTAAGTCTAAAGAGGTGCATGTAAGGAGTGCATGATGGGATAGGAGAGAAAGTGGGTACGCAGGAGGAAGGTGTGTAAGGGAAAATGGAAGGAGATAGAAGAATGTGAAGGGGATCAGGAAGGTGAGCAAGGGCGCGCAGAGGCACTGCAACTGTGCCAAGGTGTCAAAAGAACAATCTTGAGTGCCTGCAACTTGAAATGTGAAACAAAAAAGTTAGGATTAAAATATAAGTTATCCAGATAACTAGGAGAGTTATTTGGATAACAATTTTGGTGACTTTTGGGGGCCATTTGCCTACTAGATGAAGAGACCAGTTGCCTTGAAGCATCCATTGGGCATGGAGTCAAGAGTGATGGCCTGATACTGAGCTTGCCTCTAATCCATGATCCCAGCCATTTGCACTCTCAATTTTCATAAGAAATCCTAAAATAAGGCTTTTAAGAGTAGAAAATTGTCTTGACTCGGGGCTTTCATCTATCCCTGAATGGACTATTTTGAAGATGACTTTAGTTGCTCTACATTTGGTTTATTTTGAAATTTGCAACTGTTACAGGCAACTATGAGTCTTCTGCCATGAATAGTGAAGGGCCTAGCCTCAGTAGCCCTGGAGTAATACGGACAAAACTTATGTACAAAGATAAAATCATACATGCCTCAGATGAGACATGTAGAGTGTGCACAAGAAATTCTTCTGCTGGAAACAAAGTCTACTCCTACTACTAAACTAACCAGAGAGAAAAGGGGCTAAATAAAGCTTGTTATAGACATGGAGAAGTAGCTTCCCTTTCTCAAGAGAGGCAGCCATGAAAATGATTTGAAACTAAATATGGCTGCCTGTATGAGTGAAAAAATGACTTTAAGTTGATCCTCCACCCAGAGCAGTAAGGTATCAACATTAATGGAAAATACCTCCTCAAGCTGATTTGCATTTGACTCCTGGAGGTGTTGATGGTGACCCTTGGTGATTTGATACTCATCTTCATTCCCTGAAGTAGGCATGAATGGTTTTGGCTTCTCCCTTGGCTCTAATGAAGCCAAGTACCTGATCGGGCATGGTTTGATCCTTTCAATGTGTCCTTTACTCTGAAATTTAACTCTAAAAATGGAGTTTTTTTTGTGGACCTTCTTGGATGGACGGTGTGAGAGAGATGATGACATCTTCTTGCCTTTTCTCTTCCTTCTCTTGTGAAGAACATGGAAGACTCACATCTTCCAACCTTGGTCTCAAAGAGTTTTTATGAAGTGCAGGTCACTGTCCTTGAATGTCCTCCTTCATGTCAACATGATTATATGCTTGGAAGTTGGATGGAAGAGGAGAAAATGATGTGATCTCCTCAGGATCCTCTTCACCAAAGAAATATTCCAAGTCTGACAGAAAATATTCCTCCTTGTTGGTTTGCTGTAGGTGCTCTACTTCCTCCATGGAGTCCTCCTGATCTGAAAATTTCTCACCATGGATCCCCTCTTCCTCAAACATGAAGTTTGAAAGTTTAAACTCTTCTTCAACATTAGAGCTTGAAGGGGATGAAGAAATGAAGGAACTTATGTATCCTGCCCTACACTTGGAGCCTTTGAAACTGTATGGTCCTCCTCCATCATGGAATTAACAATCAAATCAAGCCCTTGAAATGAAATAAAAGGATATTAAATGATGCTTTCTTCATTGAGTGACTTCAAAACTGATTTGATTTCTCCCATCTTCTCCTCTTCAATGGGACTTGGAGCTGATAGTTCTTCCTCCTCAACTGGTTTTGTAACTTGGATCAGATCAGTATCCTCTTCAGAAAAAGTGCCATTAGGGACATTGTATTCAAAGCAAATAGGTTTTTGATCTTCTTCCTTCTATTTTTGTTCCTTCTCTACTATAAAATCAGCCTCAGCCACCACTGGCTCTTCAACCTTGACCTTCTCTATTGGCTTAACCATCAAGGGGATCTTTATAAACTCAAATTTGGCAACCAAAATATTTGGATTGTCTGTCATTTATTCTCTATTGGGTTCCTATTGTTGCTACCCTTGGCTAGTTGTTTGATTTTCATGTCCCCAACATGGATTTAGGGAAGCAAGAGGAGTGACAAGTTGGGGTTCAACTAGTTTTGATATTGTTTATGGTGGAGAGGGAGGTGGAACTTCTTATTTCTTTAGAGGGAATGACTACTTGGGAAGGAAAAGGGGAGAAGAATTGAGATGGGATGGAAGACTAGGGGATGGAGAAATGAAATCAACACTTGAGGCTACAAGTGAGGGGCTTGACTATTGATCATACTGAAATGATAAAGATTGAGAAAGAGAAAATGAAGGACAAGGAGATGGTGAATGATTTACCCATTGATAAGGTTGTCTTGTGTCCATCTCATAATCATCAATATCTTTAATCCACTGTGTAAGCTAAGGAAACATTTCAACCATGAAGTAAAGCTTCTCTTGAGGGCTATTATGTCTTAGAAAAGGGCCTCCCCATGGAAAAGGTGCTCTGTAACCAATCTTGAATGCCTTCATTTGTGCTATGGCCCTTGAATGAACCATGCCAGCCTCCATTTTTTGAATTTTCTCCAGTAAACCAACATTCTTCACATAGATTTCACCATTGTATGCATCCCCTTATTCTTGATAATCTCTATGGACAAACCGACTTTGACCCTACTCATATTGGTAAGCATAATGGTTTTGGATCTGATCATAATGCTGATCTAGAGGATTTGAGAAATGCATTGGAGGTGGACTGCATTACCACTGTAAGTGTGAGTTTCATGAAGGGAATGAAGTCATGATTGCACAACTTCATGGAATGGAAGAAAATGAAAGAGATGGAAGAAGAAAATGGATGAAAATGAGTGGAAATAGATGGAAAAATTCTACAACTTAGAGGATGGGTTATTGAACAGATGGAGTCACCATATGTGCTTTGAATGTGCCTATAAAGGATGAATCTCACCAATAACACACCAAACTGCTAAGATGAAGTGGTAAGGTGCTTCAGACCTATCGCATCGAGTGTGCCAAAATTGTTAGTGTGGTCACATGGTGGCTTATGATTTGTTTTTTGTAATGAGACACCTTGGAAAGATGGAAGATCTAATATCAGTGTCCCACCGGGCATGCCAAAACTATTAGTGCCTAGAATCACAACACCCCTAAATATCTACAACCAGATGGGTTGAGACTCTCAGATGTGATTGCACAACATGGCAGCATCTCTCAAGGCGTGGGACATTACGAGTTGAGAGAGATCTCTAGATTGAGGCCGGTTCCTATCCCTCAGTTCAAGGTGTACACAAACAAATTATAGAGGATCTATTCTAAGTCTATTCTATCTACCAAGGAGACAGGGTTAGAGAGATGTAAAAAAATAAACCTAAGCTAACAAGGTGATACACCAAAGGAATGTTAGACATTTGTTTTGTAGTTTAACACAGACCACATGAATGTAATATAAACAACATGCATAGATGACCAAATTGTAATAAGAGATCAAGGAGACAATAACAAATACATGAAAGGGTTGAGAAACATCCACATACATATATATTATTGCTCAGGAGTTGATACAATATATTTCAGTAGCCAAGAGGAAAAACTTGCATTACAACCAAAAGGAGAGGTTAGAAAATCTCCAAAAATCCTTTTATGAACAAAAGAAGAAGGGAGGGCACAAAACAGAAATGTCTAACCTTTTACAATTAGCCCCGACCCTTCCTTTTAAATATTCAACATAGAGGGAAGAAGGAGAGAGAAGTGGGAAAACTAGTTCAAAGCTCAACCACTATCATTAATGCCTCTTGCAAAATCCGCCCCAAATTTGTCTTGACTGCATCAATTTTTTGTTCGGTGCCTTGAAGGAGGAGGAAACTGTGGATCAGATTGAATCTAATCTGGTTGTTGGGGCAAATAGATCCTATATTAATGGTCTAAAGACATTTCTTCATTTTTCCCCCACATAACCTCTCCAAACTTGAAGTTTCATATCTCCATAGTGTAGATGAGGCCGAGATCCTTCCAATGGTAAAAAATTTACGAGATTTTGAGCCCCAAGTCGAAATATATGCCCATTTGAAATTTGAATTAGGTCCATACAAAATAGTGGGAAAATCAATTTGAAAACGGGCTCCCTTTTGAAACCAAACACGTGGAGGGTTGGTGCATGTCTAAGGGCAACCTCTATATTTTTATTTTGGAGTGGCACAGGGATGACACATGGTTTCCTCTGCGACTTGCTCGATTTTTTATGTTTTTTTGGCTATGTATTTTACTCGACCGGGTCATATATCTGACTCGGGACACGCGGCAGCTTGACACTTGTTTGGAGCCCTCCCCTTATTTTTTCTCTTGAATTAACACCATTCTAAAAATTGGCACCCTTCGCTTTCCTATCTCAATGCTTTGATTATTCAACCCTGACCCTGTCCTTTTATGAAACCAGACACGTGGAGGCTCCACGCTCATTTAGAAGCCCGCTAAGGATTTTGAATTTGAAGGAGCATTGGGTTGACACATGGAATCTTCCGTAGGCTCTTGGAATTTTCAATAGATGTTGTTACCTTTTTGGGCCCTAAACATGTGGTGAGTTGGTGCTCATTTGGGCCGAGATGACTAGAAGAAGGAGAATGTGTGGAATGTGGGCGTAAGGTAGAAGTGGAAGAAAGATGCTAAGAGGGGCACGTGCTCTATGTTTGGTGAGATGAGGAGCAAGCTTGTGAAAGGTAAATAGAGGGGAGGTGCAGAGGAGCACGTGCGAGAGGAAGGCATACTTGCAGAAGGAAAGTATGAAAAAAAATGTAGGCATTCAAATAAAGGAAGGCGTGCAGAAGAAGAAAGAAAAGAGGACGTGTGAAAGAATTGAGTTTGGGTAAGCATGCAAGAAGAATGCCAGGGACTTAGATAATTCGAAGGTAAGTCTATAAAGGTGCACACAAGGAGTGCACGATGGGATATGAGAGAAAGCAGGCATGCAAGGGAAAATGGAAAGAGATAGAAGAATGCGAAGGGGAGCAGAAAAGTGCATAAGGGAGTGTAGAGGGAATGGAACTATGTCATGGTGTCAAAAGAAAAAAATTTAGTGCGCGCAACTTGAAATGTGAAACACCAAAGTCAGGATGAAAATATAAGTTATCCAGATAGAAAAGAGAGTTATTTAGATAACACTCACCTAATCTTGCCCACATTTTCAAACCATGATTACTTAAATTACTCTAAGTTAATCACTCCCCCAGGATATAAATATAATCTTTCCCCTCTCCTATAAAGACACAGAGAATAAGCTTGAATGCCTTGTATAAGTTCTTGCATCCTTTGAGAAAAAAAAATCCTTCTGCCTTGTCCTAATGCCCAAATAGCCTCATCTTGAAGCACTCCAAATCCATAATCCTTTTTCCCATCTGGTGAAAAGTAAGTGGATCGTTTTTGTAGGAAGGCCTTGCTCCATCTTGAAGAAAAGCACCTACATACCATGTAATCAGGGCTCAATCCATGTTTCCTAGTTGAATCTAAGGTTTTCTACGAAACACGAAGGAGGAGGTATGATTGTTGGTATTTTACTTCCTTGTTAGTAATGTATTTTTCCTTTCCTACAGAAAGCATGTGGTTTTCCGTCAGCATCCTAAATACACCTTAAAGATGAGCACCATGGATTTGTTCATCGTATTTTTCACATGGATAAGTTCCTGTTTAGTAGGAACCCCATAATCATTACATCCATCCACCTTGTATATCAACTAAAGACATGTCTTGGGGCACACATGTCTAGTTTGTGTACACATATTTTCCCCTCCTTGGAATGGTCTATCAGGATCTTTCCCTCAGTTTAAAATAAAGTAAAAAATATCTATAGATGCTTTCTAAAAAATTCAAAAGCAATAAACTGATCCCTTGAAGGATAACTATTTAAACGTCATATTGTCAAAAATAAAATTAGATCGATCCCTCAAAGGACAACTACTAATCAAAATATTAGACCGATCCCTCAAAGGATGCTTGTCTCTATAAAAATAAAAATATTTTTTAAAAAAAATGTAGACCATACCCTCAAAGGATGGTTACCCATGTAAACTACTTCCTGCATCGATCTGCCTTCAAAAATCCAAAATTCAAAGCATCCTAGGAAAGCTTCCCGCATCGATCAAATTTCCCATTATAGAAAAATTCCCGCGTTTATCAATTTGCATCAAAATAAAAAATGTAAAGTTGGGGCATTTACCTATGAAACCATTTAAAGGAGAATTCTCTTTTCCATTAAAAGGTACATATGTGAACCCTTCTCATTTCCTAAGGAGGTATACATTTCACTATCATCTATATCCAAGATCCTAAGTGTGACTACCCAATTTTAGTCATGTGTTGATATCTATTATAAGGCCAAAAGTGCAAGCACCTTCACTTTGTTGTTTCCCTTGCTATCATCTATATCCAAGATCCTAAGTGTGACTACCCAGTGTTAGTGATGTATTAATGTCTATTATAAGGCCAAAAAGTGCAAGCACATTCACTTTGTTGTTTCCCATCATATATGTATCAAATCCAACAAAAAGAAATCAATCCACATTTCATTCTTGACCATGGTTTTGAAAAAACAATAAAACACTTTAACATCAATATCAAATACACATTATACCTAAAATGTAACTTTAACAGTTGTTAACCCTTCCACATCAACATTTATCTATCAAAATCTATCACAACATCTATCATCTCTCAATATTAACATAATCCTGAGCACATCTTAGTGTCACATCATTGTGTTTAAAGCATCACATCTACTCATTAAAATCAACATTTATCCACCAAATACCTCCTTGGGTGTTACATCCTTGATCACCGTCAGGACCCCCACCTTTGTGGCAACATAAAATTCCGGTCCTTTGACCTCATCAAATCGTCATATCATCTTTTTTTTTTCATTAAGTCATATGTTTGTAGGACACGAACCCTTTGGTTCCCCTATCCCTTGACTTATGGGCCTCCTAAACTCACCTTTTTGGCAACATCAATTCTTGGTCCTTTGACCTCGTCAAAACATCCTGTACATCGTTAAAAGTCATATGTCTAGAGGACACGAACCCTGGTTCCCCTATCACTTGATTTTATGATGGCACCCATTTTATTTTTACCTCATCCTAAGGAATCACTTTATCATCTTCCTATCCTTACATCTTTCCATATATCTCTTTCAAGCTCGTGATCGATTCACTTTTTCATTAATCCATGGTTTGGGGGGTGAAGCACCTCATCATGTAATTTTGCAGCATTTATCTATAATATCTCATTTTTATCTGGTGGCTTGTCTCAAAAGCACTCAACAAAAGGGGGAAAATGTAGACACATAAAATTAACATCACTAATTCCAGTGTCAGCATCTACTAGGCCCCCTTCATTATCATATTTCACTCCTCATATTTATTAAAATGTCAACATCAACATCAACATCATCGTCATATTTACCTCGCATAAATCCACATCCATTATTAATTAACATATTAACATATTCTTCATATTAGGTTATATACTTATAAACATATACCCTCCATTAATTTAATTAAGCTCTTCGTCACACCATTTAAACAACATCCCTAAACCTAGGTCATATTACCCCTCTCATAGCTAAATAATTAATTAATTAGTTAATCAATAAATTAATTTCACCCCTGTACCTCACTCATCCTAACTCGTTAGTTACAACTAGTTTAACTAAAAATTTTAAATATATTTTCCTTACCACCTCTAACTTATCCCTATGACAAGTCCTCACTTCTCACTAGTTATGACTGGTTGAATTTAGAAACCTTCTAAATACTCCCCATCTATGCTAACTACCTCTATCCACATCTAATCCCTCACACTCTACCTCTCTAATATATCACACCATAATCCCTCGAAATCCCATAGTTAAAAATAACAATTTATCTCTTCTTATCCCTCCCAAACTCGAATTGTCTGAAATCACCAGTGATTCCCTAAATTTCTAGAGATTCTCTCCTATTAACTCTATAAATATCATTTCCATGCCTTCTTACAGGGGAATTAATAATCTTGGGCTTGAGATTCAATAAGAGTATTATTTTTGTATTATATCCCTCTTTAATTAATTTATCTCTTGTTCATCTCTTGGAGGCCATTGACATATCCAAGAGCTCAACTCAATACATCATCTACATCTTTCTGCTGACGTGTCTGTAGACTCCTCTTGTCTGGTAATATCATCAATTCTTAGTCTTACACATCAACTAGAATGAGGTAGGTACCTTACTTTTATGTTATTTCATTAATCATTTATTATTTAATAACTTGAATCAATTCTATCTTGGCTCTTATTTACTTGTCTATATTCTTCAATAATCACCGATTATTTTCCCAATTATCGATGATTCGTCTAATAACTAGAGATTTTTGTATGTCAGACAAATTACCATGGAAACTTATATTTTTCATCCATCCACAATCTTGACTGATACTTCACCTTTGCAAGTATCCATCCGGTTCCATCAAGCTCTCTTGAGCCATCTGCATCATTTTATCATCTATCCAAACCAAACACATTATCCCGCTTGCCTTTATAAGTGCATATCCATCCACATATTTTTTCCTTTGATCCATATTGTGATTCCTAAACTCCCTTTGGATCTGGAACCACCATCAAATCCATATATAGCCTTGGATCATGTCATTCCCTTTTCTCTTGCATTGTATCACCTATTATAATTTTATCATTTCACTTTATCATTATTTGATCAATTTCTTAAAAGTGGATTGACATCCTTGTAAGGAAGTCCATTGAATTACAGGGACTAGTATTTTCTAGGAAATCCACCATAAATTTGTTTAATCATGTCTTGTGTAGTGTCTATGATTGCAAATTCATTCGTAGGAGAGGAGCCTTATCTATTCTTCCATGGAGCGCAACATCGAACATCGTCCATCCACATCCATAGGTATCTTGAAAACCATGTCATATTCGAAGTCTATCCAATTTTACCTCTTGTTTTTATCAACTAAATTTTTAAGGTAGAATTACTTATTAATAAACAAGAAGAAATCAAGAATTTTGAAGACTCCAGAAGAAATTTCTTGCTTGAAGAGCTCTGTAGCATAGGAAGAGAAAATCCTCATAACTAAAAAACCGGTGCATGGATTAATGTGAGGTTTTTTGCAATCATATAGTTATTTCAAATGACATTAGAATCATATGCAAATTATTTCACATGCACGCCCCTAGAATTTTTTATGCAGAGAAGAAACCCCAGTTTCCCCATGCGACAAAACTTTGAAAATTTAAAATCTCTAGTTCCAGAGACCGGGTAGAATTGAAATTTCAGAGGTGAAACTGAAGAGAAAAAACTCAATATCATAAAAGCTGGTTTAATTGTCAAAAACTAAGGTCCAAAACACCACTTTCTAAAAATAGTAAACCTCCTACATAGGCACTTGCTATTTTTAGTAAGTCATCACAAAGGGCAGTTTCGACAGAAGTAGTGTGCAAAAAGGTCATCTAGAAGGAGAAACAGAGTGACCAAAGTTTGAAAGGATGGAAAATTTCCATTTACTATTTTTAGTAAATCCCCTTTCAGGTGCAAGGAAGTGTCTCTTAAGAGTCAGGAAATTCAATCTCACAGGATTTTTATGGTCTCATTGTCTAAATAATTACTTCAAAGGAATGATGGTGTTTTGGGTTGCTGGAATGAACATCTATTCATTTTTGGTAAATGGTGTGTTCATTGGTGCTTTTTTTTACCTTACTCAGTGTGTATGGGAAAAGTGCATCAATTCCATGGATGCATATCTTCCCCAGTGGAAACATGACAATGTCACAGAGGATCATCACGAGCATTTCCCACAGGTCATCTGGAATCAACATCATGAAACTCTCAAAAATGTCTTTTGAACATGATCCCTCTATGGTTTACGTTGTCTTTGAAAATCAAGTACATAGGAAGGTGATTATGGTCATCACTGATCGGGGAAAAAGTTTTCAAAATGTCACTTCTTTTAAGCTTCCCAATCAAGTACAACATTGTGGCCAGTATAGCAGAAGGGACATCACAGGGATCCGTATTCCATCCTCAACTGCTTCATGGAATGGACTTTAATGAGTAACACCCATGCGATCATCTAGGTAAGGATTCAACATTGTTTCTAAACACTTAGCTCGAGGTGTATCATGCATCATTTGAATGATGTTTCTCATGGTGCAAAGAGTTCAAGGATCTATAGGTCATCACATGGGAGCAGTTCATCAGATCAATCAATCGGCTAGAGGAAACTTCTTCATCGGCATTTATTCTTATTTCTATCTCTCTCTTCTCTTCCCCCCCACTTTCTCTCTCCTCCATTTTATAATTCTTCGTCAAGTTTGCAATTTTTCATAATGCTTTTAATAAATTAAAAATGAATTTATTTTTATAATGTAATAAGTCACCCTTATTTTATAAAAGGGGACTTAATCCTTTCCTAAGAATGCAAAATAGTCATAAGTTGTGCAAATGCATATGAAAGGTCATGAGGGGGGGTAGGTGAAAGAGTTTCTTCTATCTCTATACATTATTAAAGGAATTCTCCTTTCCAAAGGGTTATCAATTTTGTGTGTTCATGAGAGAGTATTCCTTATGACGAAGCAAATAGATATAGCATTTCTTCTACTTCTCATCTACTATGTTCTTCCCACTCTTGCTATTGTACAAATTTTCTCACAGCATCAATGTAGAAAGAAGGAGTTTTTTTCCTTTTTTGATAAGGAATATTTATGGATACTTTGTGCTCTAAATCTTAACTGGTATTGTTTCCCATTCACATAATTGTTTTTCTTCTAATTCATGTGTGTTGGAAATTTCTGGTTAATGGTTGTAGGACTCTGATTTTCTACCTATAATGTTAATCCCTATCCCATTTTCTCACTCCCTTTCTTGATCTTCATGCAAACTTCTCTCTAGCAAGTGATTTCTATATTTTACTATAGGAATAGTGGAGTGCCCTTACTGGATCCTCGATTGTAAGGCCACTACAAAAAATAAATTTCATAGGCGCATGTAAACACAGAGTTGCACCGTTCAAGTAGAAGGACTTAGATTCCTAGAGCATTGGAAAAAAGTCCACTACTTTGTCCACTTGACAAAATTTATCACCAATTTTTTTTTGTGCCAACCGTGGGGAATAATTGGCAACATCTACACCTAAAATATGATCACAAGAAAATATAAAAAAATTAGATAAAAAAAAGAGAGTTGATTGAAATCCATTGTTGAAAAACACACTGTCAGTTCTTGCAAGTGACCTTTCGTATTCCCATTACAGGATTTTCTAAAAGTTGGTTGAAAGGAGATACACCAAGGTGATTAAATTGAGAGGAGTTATTGATCCCACTTTAAAGGCTTTGCAAAATCAACAAGAAAAGATCAAAGATAACCCATAATTTTTCTCTCAAGCTTCATGTCCATTCGAATCTTCGAGTGGTACCCCCGATAATCCCATTCAAATTCCTGTTGATACCCCTTACAAATTCTCCCATATTTCAACCATCGTTGAGGATTGAGTTCCTGGGTGAAGAAGAACGAGAAGCAGAAGAAGAATCAAGAGAAGAATTTACAGAAGCAAGAGAAAAATATGAATCCCAGGAAGAAACATCAATGATAGACGAAGTAGAAAGAACCCAACCTATATTTCCATGGGGAATGAATACAATCCCACTCACTCTTACACCCCATCTTCACAATCTCCCAACTGATTCAGTAATAACTTTCCAAAGTTCACAGATGATGGAATGCAGCTCTTTGAAGAGCACATATCGACCTTCATAAAATCATGTGGAATTCTAGGAGTTGAGCATGAAGAGTTGTTGTAAGATTGTTCATGGAATCTCTCCTAGAGAAAACACCAAAATGGTTCTACCTCCTGCCTGCTAGATCAACAACCTGTTGTAATGATATCAAATCTAGGTTTGAAGAGAGATTCAAATTTGCTGAAGACTACCAAGATCTCATTGTTCAATTAGTACAAATGAAGAAAGAAGTAAATAAAACTATGAAATAATTCATGTTCCATTTCAACAGGTTACTCAAGACAATACCAAAAGATGATAATGTAGATTGAGAAACAGGGACGGAAGCCTGTATAATTTATTAATCTCAATCAACCAAAAAAATTACAGAGAATGGGCTGCAATATTTATAGATATTGCATAGCCAAATACATCCGGGAGAATGAGTTGCATAGGTGTAACCAAATGCCAGAACAAACAAGCTTCCAATAACACCCGGGAAGCAACAATTACATAAAAACAAATATATTGTTGAAAACAATATAACAGTATGTATACAGACAAATATGTTTGATTAACCATATAACAAAATAACTATTTATTATTTAATTAATTGAATAATTTAAACTATGCAGAATTAATATTAGGATAATAATATTTAATCCTAACATTCCCCCCCTTAATTGTGCATTGTTTGAAGAGATGAGGAGATAAATTCTCTGAACAACTCGAACTTGTCACGTGTAAGTGACTTTGTGAAAATATCTTCTCATTGTTCAGCCGTTGGAAAAAACTGAAGCTGGATGTTGTGCTTTAACACATGTTCACGTATGAAATGAACCTGAACCTCAATGTGCTTTGTTCTCTCATGAAAAACTGGATTGCGAACAAGTTTGAGAACACTTTCATTGTCTACATACATGGTAGTCGGTTTGTCCTGTGGTATTCCAAGTCCTTCCAATATGCGACGTTGTAGACACCAAATTTGTGTCTTACGACCCCTTGTGACCCGCATCTCATCTCACAATCTAACCTCATCACCTAAACCTTACACAATTATTTATTAATTACCTTATAATTGATAAATCCACATCACCTTACCCACCACCTCACTTTGCCACCTCATCATGACCTAGCCCTAACCCTAAACTAACCTAATTAAGACCCATGACTTGGTCTAGACTCACATCCATAACTAATGCCTCCTTACTCGCACCCAAAGCCGACCTTCTAGCCACTTGACCAAGCCCGCAACTGATCTCTCGGGAGAAAAGCAGGGAAGGTGGGCTATTTTACTAAAAATAGCCTACTTTTTCCTTACCGATGCCGGTTCCTACTCGACCGCCGTCGGTTACATAACTGCCATCGGTTCCCTGTAAATGGGCTCCCCAAACCAAAACAACGGATCGGAATTTCATTTGGGAGATCAGTTGAATGATTTTTAAAACAACAGAGATCATTGGGAGTGAAAAACAGAGTCCAGATCTTCACTTAACCAAGCAGAGACGAGTGAAGAAACCAGAAGTGCTTGCAGTAGAGGATATCAACTTGCATGTTTGCCAAAACCAGTAAGTCATATCTTGCATGTCCTATGTTATAACATTTCGTATGCTCTTTGAATCACAGTCCTCCTAAATCCAGTTCTGAACCCACTACTCAAGATCCCATTACATCTAGCTGTCATTCTTTTACCCCTCATCATCTCATTTCCTAATATCATCCATAAACCAACCTTACCAACACCAAGAAACACAAACACACCACCAAAACAATCAACCTACAGGTCCTAGACCCAACCGACGGCGGTTACCAGAAACCGGTATCGGTTACCTTGACTATAACCAGAAACCAGCCTTCTCCTACTAGTTTCAACCAAGTAATCTAATTGATATTTTGCAGTCTTTTGTGTTAATTCATATTAGCAGGGGAACTGACCACCTTCGAAAGGAAGTTTTATATTTCCTGGGCCCAAGGAAGTTTCCTCATTTATTGTTTAATCAAAATCTTGTGGTCTTGTGTTCTTATTTGTAGGTAGTCCTTCCAAGACAAAAAGGAGTTCTCCGCAGTCAACCTGATCTTTCTCTACGGTACGCGCACACCATCTCAACATTCAACAGGTATTCCTCCTAACCCTAACCTCATCTATTTCTAAAAGGAATGAAAGGATAGAAGCAACTCTATTCCCAGAAGCCGAAACATTCCGAGCGAAACATTTTGGCACGCCCGGTGGGACCCATTTTGGGTTTCTTTCTCTTGCTTATTTTCATTTTAGGAAGCATACTTGCTGTTGCTGCTTTTGTTATATATTTCGTAAAGAATTTGTCTTGCTTTCCTAGTTTCACATTAGTGAAAATCATCTCCCTTGCTTCATCGAACATAATTTTCGATTTGGGTTTAAAACACATGCATTGCATTCCTGCTTGTTGTTCTTCAATTCTAGTGAACATAGATTAAGTAACAGGTCGTACACGTGGGGGTGATATCCACGGTATTGACAGGAAATTAACCCTAGTTTCACTGCACAACACATACCGAATCACTTCACAATTAACACAACAGCTCAAACATCCCCCCTTTTCCGCGGTATTCCTCCGCCTGATTGAGGTAACCTTCTAAGCCAAAACAAACTTGACATTTTCCCTAGGTCTTGTTGTTTAGGATTCTGACATCATCTTACGTCTAAAGGCATAAGCCCACGATAACTAAAATTAACCCTAGGATTAGTCTCTGGATTTGCATGTGCATCTTGCTTGTTTTCACATTCTGTTTTCTCTGTCATACTTTGTCTTCTGTGATCAATAAGTTGACAAATATACTCAACGTTGCTAAAAATCAAATTAGCAGCCTTTTATATCTTCTTATCCTAGAATTTTGACACCGGCATCGGTTAACTGACAGACGTTGTCTGCTCTCTGACCGACACTGGTTATTAAACCGATATCGGTTATTGTCTTCATCAGCCCCTGACAAACCAGCAACTTGCCAAATTCATTATTCTGAGGTTGTTTTTGTTCTTGATAGATTGAAACTTTCTTGTGTGTTCTTGTCCATGGTTGTCATCACTCGGAAGCAAGCCGCCGCCATGGTTTCACATGCTTGCTCTGTGTCTTTGCCTGAATCACCCCCTTCACATTCTATAGGGAACCCTACGGACACCAGTGAGATCCCCCAAATTCCTGTAGGAGACAAGGACTTTGCCAAATTTCTGGATGCTAATCCCAGCGCTGTACAATACTATTTGTCTCATGCCGTTGACCGTACGCCTGATGGTCAGCTCCTTGTTGGCATGCCTATTAGTATAGCTGCTCATTTAGCTCCCACTCCTCCTGATAATACCGCCTTGCTTCCGGCATCTTTAGCCCCTTCTCCCAATCCGACAGCTTCAGAGGTTCATACGACTCAGATTGGCTTTTCCTTGGCTAATTTTGGACCTCACGTATCGTTACCACCAACTGCCCCTACCTCATCTCTTTTTCAGACCACTCCATTCATGACTTGCTCTCTGCAACCTATTCACACGAGCTTTCCTTCTCAAGCTCCGCCTACCTTTTCATTCCCATACACGTATCTAGTAACCTCAACACCTTATATGGGACATCCCTATTCTGTTGCTCCAACATACTCATCCTCCATACCTTATCAACACTTAGCCCCACCATTGTCTAGCAGAAGCCCTTGGTCCAACTTGCCTCCATTTACCACAACCGCACCATCATCTCATCCAACCACAGATTTCATCAAACAAATGATGGAAAAAATGCAAAATCTGGAGGCTTCGGTTTCGGGAAGTCGTAGCGCCTTGACATACGAACAAGTTTTTCGGGAGCCTATTCACCCTACTGTTCCCCTTCATTCATATCCTCCGCAATGGGAGTTGCCGAAATTTACTCGTTTTAATAGTAAAGAGGATCCTCAACAACACTTGCGATCATTTAGACATGCTTGTTATTTGATTGCCCATGATGACGCCTTGTTAATCCGCACCTTCCCCATGTCCTTATCAGGACCCGCCTTGGAGTGGTACAGTGCTTTAACCCAGCACTCGATCTTCTCTTTTAACCAACTAGCCCAATATTTCTTGGATCATTTCTCCATTAACATTGCCAAGAAAGTATCTATCACCGACCTTTATGCCATCCGACAATTCGAAGACGAATCTATCGCAGATTTCGTGGGACGATGGCGCGGCCTTATCAACCAACTTACATATGCCTTGCCTTAAGCTGAACTTATCGAACTTTTCATGCAGGCATGTGCTAAGCACATTTCTCCTACTCTTCAAATTCAAACTTTCTGCACATTCGACGAGGCCTTTACCATGGCCCGAAAATTAGAAATTCAAGCCTTAGAAGAGGAGAAATTGTGGTTGCGTAACAAAAACCCCAATTTCCAAACTCCTGATTCTATTAATAAACCAAATACCGCCACTCCTCACACATCCACTTCTTCTAAATCAAAAGGAGCTTTCCACGCGGTGATGGTCAAATCCCAACCACCGTCTAATACCCCGCCAAAAACCACTTATAAGTATAAAGAAGAACCCATCAACTAAACTCCCTTGGGAGAAACATATGGTGTGATATTGGAAAAATTGCTCAAAGTAGGAGCCATTACCTTACCTCCTGTTAAACCTCATTTCGGGTTTGATTCCACTCGCGCCATACCTTCCTGGTACAAAGAAAATGACTTTTGTAACTTTCACCGCGTAAAAGGACATAGTCATGAAAACTGCAAGATTTTGAAAAACATAGTGCAGGAAATGGTTGACGCAGGGGATATAACCCTCGATAATCCTAACACCCCTGCTAACCGAAATTTGAAAATATTTAACAAAACATTCCCGAATCACTCTTCTAATAGTAATATAAACCAAGATATCTTAGCCGAGGAGAGTGTTCATGAGATCCATGCCGTCTTCGATTCCCAGCCAAAAGCTTCTATCGAAATTTTTTTGAATCAAGCCTCTTCATTGACACAGGAGCCCGAACCTCCTTCACCACCATCAACACAAGGCAAAATCATTCCTTTACCCATACAGGAATCAACCGCCCAGGATTCTCGTTTCACCGATGAGTCTTCTTACACCACATCCCTATAAGACTGCGAACACCTATTAGCTAACCTATCTATTTCCCAAAGATCCCCTTCTACAACTCTTGCTACACAAGAGGAGAGCTCGCCACTCCTTTTGTCACCTTTAGACGAGAAACTTCTTACACCGACATCACCAACTTCTTTAACCATAACGGACCCTCTCAAACACGCCCTCTTACCTATTAGTTCTTCATCGCCTAAATCTTTTCAGCGACCTGTTGACCTCTTAACATCTATTGATACAGTGCCTCATCTACCCCTTGTATCACACCCGCAGTGGACTGGAATTAAAACCCACCTTTCTTCCGTACAACAATTACAAATCACACCTGGAGACTGTCATTCCACAGAAGATAGACAGGCCCTATGGGAACGTTTGAGTACCCCTTTTTCTACTCAAATGCAAATGACTGATCCTGATGTCTCCACCATATACCCGAAGTGTTTATAGAAGCTTAAAATGCCCCTGTTCTCACCTTCACCCCCCTTACCTCTACCAAATGCCCCATCCACTTCTATCAACTTAACCGGATCTTCCCCTACGCTTGGGACCTCACCAATGCCCAGTCTAACGCACCCGCCTAAGCGACTTGATCTATCCAAAAATAAATCCGTCCCGCCACCTAGGAGACAAACTCAATCCGTGCCCCTATCACAATCAAAACCATCATTGTCATACCTACCTTCCATATTGGGACCCCATCCCTCTACCTTACATCAATATATCATACCTCCTGCGTTTTCTTCAAAACAACCTACGCCTTCCGCACCCATATAGAAATTCCAGGGTATAGCAACACCGTCACTCCACGTATCCTGTACACCTATCAAACCTAAACAAATTCCATCATCAAAAGATTTGTTTTCGGTCACTCCTATTTCCCCGTGGTTGTTTTCTGATACCAAATCATCTGCGGCCTCATCATCCAACATAGCTTCTGCGCCAAAAAAATCATGTTTAGTGAAAACCACGTATCAACACCCCTCGGCTAAACCACCACCCGTGCGAACCAACCACACCCAAACATTACCAAAACCCGCACAACCAATACCCTCATCCTCTTTCGATTTTGACCCACTCAAAGGATCTTACGCCAAAATCCTTGCTATGTTGGTGGAGAATGCGACCATTTCCCTACCTCCACTTAGACCTTATGACCCGTCTAAACCACGACCTATGGGTTACGATGAGTCTAAAATCTGTGCTTATCACCGCACACCAGGACATGATGTGGAGGGATGCAAAGCTCTAAGAACCATCCTTCGTCAGTCACCTCTCCCGGATAGAAAGATTAAGAAAGACAACTTACGAAGGGAGAGACCTTTAGTTTCCATTCCCTCTCCTATAACATCTGTCCCCGCCTCACCAAGATCTATCATTATTACAACCCCACCTCTTGAAGACCATGAGTTATCCCAACCATCTTCCTCATCTCAAGTCTACGAGATTAATATGATTAGTGTCACTACTCGAGGGCAGAAAAACAATGGGAAAGCAAAAGAAAACACACCTGCGGCATCTCTTTCTCCATCAAACATCCCGATTGCACCACCACCTAAAGTGGTCATTCGCGGACCCGCCTATCCCGTCTCTAATGGCATTGCCCACCGAAATATGATTAAACAGCTTCACCAATCACCCGTAAAAATGACACTGTATGATCTCATTCAGACTTCTGAATCTCATCGACAAGCTCTTGTTGAGATCCTTCAAGGGATAGAGGTTTTACCTAATGAAACCCTGCCTGTCGCCTCCATTCTAACACCCAATCACGTTGCTTCTCTCACCAAACAATCCACTGCCCCAACCACTTCTGTCTCTGTACAACAAGCTGCTGCAGTCAGTTTCTCCGAAGACGAAATTGTTGACTTTGGTACAGAAGATCCTGACCCTGCTCTTTTCATCTCACCTTACATCTGGGACATTCAGGTACGTCGTGTTATGATTGACGGGGGTGCTAGCCTAAACATCATCTCTTCAAAAGCCTTCCAACAAATGAATATCCCTTCTAGTTGCATGTGTGCCAACCCCATCATGTTGCGGTCATTCAATGACACTATTACTTCTACCTTAGGTACCGTGATCCTCAACATTCGGGTAGGACCACGTACTTTACCCGAACTCTTCTATGTCTTGGAGGGAGAGTTCGAATATAATATATTGCTGGGTCATCCTTGGATCCGAGCCATGGGATGCGTTCCCTCAACATTACATAGATGCATAAAATTTGAGTACGAGGGGAAGTCCTACACCGTAAAAGCTGACCCTCCCCCCTTTAAAACCTGCAAGATGTTATACCGCCCTAACGATGTGCTTATACCAATCAAGACACCCATACATTCAACCCAACCATCCTCTTCAAATGTACCTCAACCATCCACCTCAACCATGCCTACGCCTTCAACTGATGAAACCACCATCGCAAAAACCACTTCCCTTCCCGCAACTAACATTCCAACCTCCGACCCCTTAGTAGATGTTTTTCAGTGCCTTACGCTGGGGGAGTACCGCCTATATAACGTTAGTTCTTTCCCTACCCTGCAGGAGTATGGACAATTACATGCACATCCCACCTACGACCGTCGCGTGGGGGAGGTAATCTCTTACGGACCACCCCATTGCCGCACCAACCTAACGTATGGGGGTGTTGACGCATCCTCCATTACCCTTGAACCTCCTCTTGGTGTGGTTCCCTTCCAATCCGATTTTCACTACTTGACAAATCGTCGTTTCGCCCTCACCTTCTTGACTCACTGTGTGTGGAAAGGCTTTGGTTTTGGCCTTTACGAACAAGGCCGACATACACTCATTCTCGTGACTACCCGTAAACATAATGATCGCAGTGGTCTCAGTTTTCCTGAAACACCTACACAGGAGACACCTCCTGTCAGCTGTATCCTGGAAGAAGAAGACGTCACCCCTACCAAACCATCATCACCCACTTTGCTATCATCACCCACAGAATCTATAGACCCTGAATCCATCCCTCCTAACTTTTTTTTTTCATAAATGCTATCTTCATAGGTCCTCTCAGTTATCAACGTGATAATGAGGACCCATCTTCTCTTCCCCTTCTGTATCCAGACATGATCGAAGAGGATTCGCCTTTGATTAATGTTGTTGAATGCCAGGATGATGACTCCATCCTCACTTACCTTGGCGCGGATGATTCTTATATTCAACGAGCCTTACCATCTGAAACCTAAACCATGCTGAATGAATCTACTATAGAAATCAACATCCACACAGAGGAGGATCCTCACATTATGAAGATTGGACAATCCCTTAACACATCAGAACAAGCCGCCTTTACTACCTTTCTCCGTGCTCGCAACCAAGCTTTCGCATGGTCTTACGCTGACATGCCAGGAATTTATCCTACCATTGCCATCCATAACATCACCCTAAACCCCGATCCCAAACCAGTCAAACAGAAATTGAGAAAAATGCATCCACGCATTGCTCTCTTGGTCAAAGAGGAGCTCCAATGACTCCTTTCTGTTTCCTTCATCTTGCCTATTGACTATCCTCAATGGATTTCTAACATCGTACCTATCACTAAAGCGACAGGGGGACTTCGGATATGCACAGATTTCTGGGATCTTAACCTTGCTTGCCCTAAGGATGACTTCCCCTTACCTAGCATTGACCAACTTGTTGATCTAACTGCAGGTCATGAGATGCTCTCTCTCATGGATGGCTTTTCAGGATACAACCAAATTTTAGTTGCCCTTGCCGATCAACACAAAACTGCCTTCATAACTCCTTGGGGAACCTTCTGTTATCGTGTCATGCCATTTGGCCTTAAGAATGCTGGTGCTACCTATCAGCGGGCTATGACCTACATTTTTCATGACATTATGCACACTATCCTTGAAGATTATGTCGACGATCTTCTCGGCAAGTCTAAACATCGTAGTGAACATCTTGATGTTTTAACCATTATTTTTGATCGCCTGTTACAATATTCTGTCCGCCTTCAACCAAAGAAATGTGTCTTTGGTGTTCTTTCAGGAAAACTTCTTGGCTTTATCGTCTCTTTGCATGGCATTGAGGTCGATCCATCTAAAGTCAAAGCTATCCTAGCAATGCCCCCACCCAAAAATGTCAAACAATTGCATAGTTTACAAGGTAAGCTCCAATCTATCCTACGTTTCATCTCCCAACTTTCGGATCGATGTCAACCTTTCCATCACCTCCTTAAAAAGGATATTGCATTCCAATGGAGCGGAGAATGCCACCAAGCCTTTGACGCTCTCAAAACGTATCTCTTACGGCCACCTGTGCTTATCCCACCTCAAGACGACCGCCCTTTCTACCTTTACCTTTCCGCCACTGACCACGCTGTGGGAGCCATGCTTGCACATTGTGACTCTGAGAATTGCGAACAAGCCGTTTATTATATAAGTCGTACCCTCGTGGATTATGAGACTAGGTATACACCTGTAGAAAAATTGTGCCTTGCCCTATCATTTGTAGCCACCAAACTCCGACATTACCTCCTGAATCACAAAACTTTTGTCATCACCAACACAGACCGCATTCATTATATGTACGCCAAACCGCATCTAAACCAACGTATCGCTCGATGGCTTATGCTCCTCGCTGACCTTGACCTTGAATTCGTACAACAGAAGTCAATCAAAGGAAAAACTCTTGTAGACCAACTTGCGGAGGCCCCTTTACCTGGGGAATAATTTACCAATTTTACCTTCCCCGACGAACTCATTGCCACTCTTTCACTCCGAGAAGAGTTGTATCAAATGACCCTCTTCTTCGATGGATCTAAATGCCAGCGCGGCGGAGGAGCCGGCGTTGTTCTCATTCCTCTCGACGCTGAACCTATGCCTCTTTCATTCTGGCTTGATTTCCCTTGCACTAATAATACAGCGGAATACGAGGCCCTTGTTCTGGGTCTCCAAGTTGCGTTACACTTAGGCATCAAATCTATCAACATTTTTGGCGACTCTCAATTGGTAGTCAATCAAGTTATGGGCGTCTACCAATGCAAAAATGAGGAACTTCAAAAATACAAACACTACGTGGATTCACTTCTAGCCTTATTTACTCACTATTTTATCCAAACCATTCCACGTTCCACTAACAAATTTACGGATACTATGGCTTGCTTAGCCTCGCAAATTACGGCTTCATCAACTGATTCTGAAGTTTTCATCTTGATCTAACAACTCTTTGCCCCATCTTACTCAACCCTAGTTGTTTGTATGATAAATAATGTGTCTGCTAGTTCGCAGGATACTTGGTATCACCAATTTCACGCTTATCGTACAACTTCTATTCTCCCACCTGACCTTACTAATACTGGCAAACGCGCGTTTCTTAAACGCGTTTCTCGTTATGTTGTTATGGGAGGACTCCTTTATAAACGCGGCTTTGATGGCATCCTCCTTCGATGTCTCACTGGCGCGGAGGTCACCCATACCATCCAATAGGTCCATGACGGTATTTGTGTTGGACATTTTAGCGGCCTTGCCGTGGCCAAACGAATCCTTCGCCTTGGTTATTATTGGCCTACTCTCAATAACGACTGCTACGAATATGTTAAGCGTTGTGTTATGTGTCAGCAACATGCCAACCTTCAACATACTCCTAGCCACCCGCTCCAGGTCGCTCGAGATCTTTGGCCCTTCTCACAATGGGGTTTAGACCTTATTGGTGAGATTCATCTGTCCTCTTCGCAACGTCACCGATGGATAATCACAGCGACCGAATATTACACAAAATGGGTGGAGGCTATTCCACTCATTTCAATAAAAAAAGAAAAAATTGTCGAATTCATTAACCATCACATTATCTGTCGTTTTGGTATTCCTCATCGCCTAATAACAGATAATGGTAAATCTTTTTAAAACAAGTTGTTACAAGACCTTTGTGACAACTTTGGTATCAAACTTAGTTTCTCATCACCTTACTATCCACAGGCCAATGGTCAGGCTGAATCTTCTAATAAAACCCTAACCAAAATCCTCATGAAAGTTGTCAATGACTCCGGCAAAAATTGGCACGATCACATTCCCTTTGCCCTTTGGGCTTATCGTACTAGCATTCGTACCTCTACTAATGCCACACCTTTTTCTTTGGTAAACGGTACCGAGGCTGTTTTGCCTCTCGAAATACAAATACTCTCCCTTAGAATATCTCTTCAGGATATTCTCACCAACGATGATTTCTGTCAAGAGTGGTTAGCCCAATTGGAGCTTCTTGATGAACATCGTCTTACAGCTCTTGATCACCTTCAAATCTATCAAAAACGCATCAAACGTGCTTATGATAAGCAACTTCATGAGCATACTTTTAAGGTTGGTGATCTTGTCCTCAAAGAGAATCAACATGTCACCAAACTAGAAAAGAGCAAACGTGGAAAATTTGCTCCCAATTGGATTGGGCCTTATATAATCACTCACACCTATGGATCTGGTACTTATCGTTTAGCTTCGCTTAATGGTAAACTTGAGCTTGTGCCCCTTAATGCCTTGCATCTTCGACCATTCTATTGTTGAAATTAGTGTTATATCACTTCTTATCCGCCTACTGCTCGTCCCTTGAGCTCCCATACCACCACATGCACTTGTTTCCTACATCTCGAAATAAAATCAAGCTCACCTCTCACCTCCCCTTAACGATGCCTTCCCATTTTTAGTCTAGTCCATGACTTCAAAGTATTAAAATAAGCCGTATTCTTAGGGGATTTTCTCGAGTCAAACTTCCTACTAAACTAGATGCTTCACGCTAAAAAGAACATCTAGTCATCTAAATTAAATATAGACTGCTCCCTCGAAGGACAACTATATGCCAAATTATTGCTGCTATTCTCTATAGACTGCTCCCCTGAAGGACAGCTATGCAATAAAATCATATCTGCTACTATAAATAGACTGCTCCCTCGAAGGATAGCTATACACAGTCAGCCTCTAGTAGAAGCTTCTCGCATCGATCAGCTTCGTGAAGACCTCAAGAATAATACAATCAATATCCCTTGTAGACTTCCCGCATTGATCAGTTTACATTTAATAAAATAAAAGCCTCATTCAAAAGGACTTTTGAGTCATGGACTTGTCTATTTAGGGTAGGTTCTCTTTCGTCAGAACACTCACTTTGTAATAAGTTCTCTGCACCTCAGCTATACCATCCACCTCACCTCACCATTTGTTTCAACTCAAGGGATGTAATGTACGCTCGATATATTGTGATCACACAACTCTTTTCACCTATTGACTTCTCGTCTATGCACGGTACCTAGGGCTCCAAGCTCGTTCTACGTTGTGTGGTTTGTTTAGCTCTTTTCACCTACGGAGCACTCTTTCTACTTTGCCTCGCATCTAGGATTGTGTGTTGACCTTAATCAGGACATGGTTCCCTTCTACTTGGGTAGGCTAACTTTCACTTCCCTTATACCTTTTACAACATCACCAATTAATTACCAACATCATCAACCTTACCTTTACCAATCTTAATATTTTTACCAACCAACCAATTGCCTAAACCGTACCAAATTGCCTGAATTCGCCTCTCCCTGATCCTAAGGGAGAACTACATCGGTCTGAGGCCCCTCCTTGCTTTGTGCAATGGGCTATGTAGGCAGCACTTCGGAGACATGGGGTCTCCCAAGGTTAGCTCGACCATCCCCTACCATAATCTATCATGTGTGGTATAATAAATATTTCTGTGTATTTCTATTTAATCACATTCTTCTTTATCCTTTTTCAAAACACCGAAAATCAAAACACAAACATTCTTATTTTTATCGTAACTCAAATGAACATACATATTCAGCTTTATTTAGATGTTAAACAAATACATCTTCTCTATCATCGACACGCAGGTCGGCATCCTTATTTATTCTTATACCTTGCTAACATTTACTCAGACCGTCACGCCTCATCCTGAACTAGGTGATGATCGTGATCATCGACCCCTCTCTCCAGGCCTCTCTATCCTCAAAGGTACCACGGCTATTGGTACCGCCCACTGATCTGGCAATCTCTCCTGTAACATATGAATACGCCCTCTCGCATGGAGGACTCCAGCCTCTAGTCTCCCCGCCCGTGACTCCGCAACCACTAACAATCTTCTTGTCTCATTCACCTGCGTTTGGAGCTGCTGAACTGAACTCTGCAGATGATCTCTCTCCGCTGTAATCACAGCAATGTCAGGGCACTCACATACACCTCGCAGTTCTGCTACCCACCATAATCTATAGGCCTCTGTCGTTCCTGCATCCATTACCCTGCGATCGGCTGCTACCTCTTCAGGCCCTTCTAGAGGTGTTGGCCGGGGAGGTGAGAATGCTGCCTCGGCGTCGATCCTCATATATGGTCTATAAGCCAGGGGTATATCCTACACAAATCCAAATTGTCACCGCACGCGATCTATAGGAATCCTCTCATATTCACCTGGCCTGTGCCCCGCGATCCACCTCATTCACTCTACACCCCTTAACTCCTCAGCTATGCTCTCTGTTACCATATAGTTCCCGTAAGGCCTCCAACAGATATCCACAACCGTCACTCTCTCCCATACCTACCTGTAATACTCAATGTCACCCGTCACGGCCTGAGATCTTGCCTCTTGTCCTGTCTGGACCCATCGTCTGAATCCCAACCTCTGTACTCCAGTCTCTCCTGCCTGGAGGGATTGGCCTATTAGTCGCACACAAACAATGTGCTCATAGGCCCAACAGTGTAATAAGTATGAACAATCCAACGTCGTCCTGTGATTTCACCTACAAGCCCATAAACCCCTGTATAGCTCCGCCAAATATGCAGGTGCCCATGCAAATGTAATGTTCCTTTCTACCATCTCCCAGATAACACACATCAATGCCTTTGGAAATCTTCCTCCTTCTGCCCTCGGTAATGCATAATACCCTACCGCTATCATTAATATCACTGCTAACCTTGTCTCCTCGGGGTGTGCTGCATACATTACCCCATATGTGAATGACAAACCTCGCTGTGTTAAGTCTCGTGCATATGGACCAAACACTTCTGTTATCACTGCCCGCCCCTTGCTAGGTAACGCCTGATATACTAGTTTTCTTGTAATGGGGAGTCTCAAAATACGAAACACATCTTCCAATGTTACTGTCATTTCACCTGTTGGCAGATAGAAGGTATTTATCTCAGGAATTCATCTTTCAATCAATGCCTGCAACATAGCATGGTTCCGTGCAATTCGTGAATAATAGCGGATTCCACTTAACCCCAAACGATTTATCAATGTCCATTCAGCTGGTGTTACATCCGCTCGGATTCGTGATAGCAGCGCCGGTACACTATCATTCATATTTATCCCCACCTCTGCCTGCATACGTTACAAAAACAAATACCCGTTCAATAAATCAAATCACCACGAGTTTTTTCTCACATTCTAGAAATCCCTACAGTAACCGGTATCGGTTATAAATAACCGGTACCGGTCAGTAACCGATATCGGTTACACCTAACTGGTATCGATCACTCCCAATTACATACATCTTGCCTAAAACAACCACCTACGATAATAAATTGATCGTTTATTACTTTCTATATACACAGACATACCCAAAACCCCAAATTACCTACCCCATAACACTCACCTCATCTATACCCCTGGCTATCATGTTGTCTTTCTCATATCTACTTACCTATTCTCCTCTAGCTCATTCCCAAAACATGCAGTAGTTAAATCACAAACAAGCATTTACCTCTTGGGTTGCAGCAGCTTGCGGTGGCACTTGTCTTCCCTCTCGTCCCCGCCTGCTGGATGCTTCTCCTCATTCTGCCATGATCACCACTCTTTTCAAATTCACCTTTCTGCCTTCTGAATCTCGGATCACATTCACTTTCCTTGTCTCTTTTCTCCTTATCACTCAAATCTCTCATGCAAAAACCTGTCTCAGTCGTCAAAAAGCGTCGCATTCGCACATTTAACCTCTTGCATGGCTCTAAAATTAAAACTTAAGTTGCCACCCTAGCTTTTCTATTTTTAGAAAATCTCATACCTAAATAACCGATATCGGTCTATGAGCTACCGATATCGGTTCCTTAACCGATATCGGTTACACACCTATCTTTTCTCAACAGCGTTCTTTTCTTCATTTCTCACCTAAATTTTTGTCGCGCCCGCCTCTCTTCCTGCATACACAACACAATTTACCACATTTGTTCATCCACCACACATAGCATTACAATTTCATTAACATCATTTATTTTATACAAATACACAAACCATCAACTACGGATATCAAGAAACTATCAGTCTATACATCATTTGGATCCAACTCATCAGTTACATATATCACAATGTCACAAAACCACCAATTCATCACATAACCTGACATTCATATATACGTACAAAAAAAAAAAAATCAGCATCATCCATATATCAACATGTCAATTAAACTCATCACACATTCTATATATTACCAGCCATTAACCAAATATTTAAACACATTTTGAACACTCCATGTGGATCAAAACATCGTCTCTCTCTCTCTCTCTCTCTATATATATATATATATATACACGTTTTCAAAAATACAATGTGCCCTACATCGGGGCCTCTGTGATCTCATCATACAACAAAGCCGGCACGCAGGCTACAATAATTGTCAAAAAATCTCGACTCGGCTCGCAGGCCGGTCCCTCGTATCAAAAATAGCTATATACTCGGCTCGCAGACCGGTATCCACTATACAACCCCTACTCAGCTCGCAGGCCGGTATACAATAAATGAATGAATGAATACATGAATAATACATAGGCACACAGGCCTCTATCAATACACCCGGTTCGCAGAATGGTGCCCATCTCTAAAATACAACAGCCATGTTTGGGATCTCTCAGCTCTCCCCACCGCCCTCGGCACCTCTCCCCGCTAGTCCCTGTGGTGCCTCTCGCCTCCTGCGCGTCACGGACACGCCAGCTGTGGCTGCACCTCCCTGAGATCTCTGGCTGTGAGAGGTCTCTGCCCTATGCGCTACATAAGCCTGATACTCGACTCTGGTACCATCAAGAATATCCTGATAATATCGGGCCTCTTCTCTAACCTCCATATAGCGCTCTTGAGCCACTGACGAAGCTGGGGCTGGTCCCCTGACACCTACAACCAATGCCCCCTGAGCCTGTGCTGGTGCTGCTGGTGGTGCCTGTGGCCGTGGTGGTGCCGGTACCTGTGCTGCTGCCTGTACCTGCACCTATGGCTGTGGTGCTGGTGGTGGTGCTGCCTGTGCCTATGCCTGAGCCTGGGCTAGTTACCCCTGTAAGACACCTATCTGTGCTTGTGCCGCAGCTAGCTACCCCTGTAAGAGCTGCACCTGACCCCTGAGCTGATCTCTCTCTCCTATAACTGCAGCCAAGTCTGGCTGTGCAGGCGGTACTATCCTGGCTGCTCTATGCCCAGCCCACCACACCCTGTATGCTCCCGTGCACCCAACATCATCTACACCCTCACCTGCTGACCTCTCCGCTACCCAATCTGGATCCAAAGGCTGTGGTGCAGGCAGTGGGGCCTCTACATCATCCCTCCTGTACTGAGGGAAGGGAGGTGGCTCGTCCTGTCGCAGCCCCATCTGCCTGCGTACCCTCTCCAGGGGTATCCGCTCGTACTCTCCTCGCCTCCGTCCTGCTATCCAGAATATGTACTGGATTAGGCGCAACTGTAAGCGGGATCCTCTGCCAGGGTGGTGACCTCTGTAGGGTCTCCATACAATGTCTACTGCTGTAAGGCCCTCTAGCAAATGTCTATAGTATGCCACATCCCGACCTGCAACAACTGCTCGTGGCTGGCCCATGACCCCCAACCACCTCTGAAAGCCATATCGGTGTATGACCTGTGGCCCTGGCTGCTGGGGTAACCCTACTAGCCTGATACATATGATGTGCTCGTATGCCCAACAATGCAACAAAAATGTAGAGAAAATACCGAATCGCCTCCTCCGGCGATAGCCCCATAGCTCCCTGTACAATTCCACCAGATATACTGGTGCCCAGGCGTAACAGGTGTGCTCCTCCACCATCTCAAGCAGCACCCCCATCAATGCTCGTGGGAAGCGTCCTCCCTCTGAGTCCGGGAGGGCGAAGCAGGTGATCCCAACCATCATCAACACAGCCAGTCGTGTCTTGTGTCGATGCGCACGGTACATATCACTGTACCCAATACTCGCGCTATGGTAGGTCAGTAGCGCGGCTGCATCCCCAAAAACCTGCAGTATGCTGTCAATGGCAGTCTCTGAATCTACCTGGAAGACTGCCTCTCCCTCGATAGGTAATTGAAGGATGCGATACACATCCTCCAATGTGACGGTCATCTCCCTAGTCGGGAGATGGAACACATTGGTCGCCAGATCCCATCTCTCGATGAGGGCGACCATCAGGCTGTGATCTCTCTCTATCGCTCTGTACCTCTAGACTCCACCGAGTCCCACCTCGCGCATGATGGCCCAATGAGCCGCAGATACATGTGGCCTCATCCGCACCAACAGCGGGGACATCCTATCCCGCATCGTCAACTGCTGACGTGCCTGCAAAACCAACCCACATCCTTAGACCTACTCTTTATTACAACATCTACTTTATCATCTAAACACCCTTTTTATCCCCCCGACCATACCCTGACTCTCCGACCACCCCCCAGCGAGCAACCCTACCACCCGAAAAACCCAAAACCATCCCACCCAAAACCAACAAAAACAAAACCCAACAAAACACATGCAACCCAACCCCAACACAAAACCAACCCCAACCAAAACCAACTCCCACACAAAAAGCCCCAACCACCCACACCCACACCGACCCATAACCCAAACCAAAAACCCAAAACCCACCCTACACCAAACCCTTCTCCACCCCTAACACAAACCAAAACACACAAGCCACCGACGCCGGCCGATACATGACCGACTCCGATCACCAACAACACTCCCTTTCCCTAAAATTGTGCGACCGACATCGGTCACTGTCTTCTCTTGGAGCCGAATCCCTGCGCGGCCCCCAAAACCTACTTTTTTACCTATTTCTACCCATCTACCCACCCAAATACCCTAAAAACTTACCCACCTACCCACCTTAGCCTATCTAGCCTATCTAACCCTCTTCCCTTTTTCAAATCATTTCCATTTTCTCATTATTTCCTAAAAAAGGTTAATTCCTTCCCAACCCCCCATTTTAGCATAATACAACCAAATTACCAAATTAAAGAGTTTCGAATCTACCCGAACGTCGACACGTCGTGGTGGTGGGATGGGTGGTGGCGGTCCAGCTGGTCTAGCCCCTCCAGCTCCTCCTACCTGTGCCATGGCTCCAATCCTGATCTGCTGGGTCCTCGGCCAATCAACTGCTGCCTCCTCCTTAATCGGGCCCACTATCAACTCTCTCCGCCAATACAATAGCTCCACCTCACTCAATCAAGCCTCTAATCTCAACTCTCCACGTCAGACAAGTCGATTTGGTTTGCAAATAACAAAAGTGACAATGACAAGCCGTATTTTTCCTTTTATAGGTTTTTCGCCTTTCACCGATATCGGTTTCATTTTGCCCTAAGGAACCGGTATCGGTCCCTTAACGGATATCGGTCATGCAGAATCGACATCGGTTCTCTACCCAACTTTCACCCCATTCTTTGCCCTTATTTACTCCTTGCCTCTTTTTCAACCAATATCGCCTCTATCCCACATTTGCTGCACACCATTTGTTCACTTGTCCGGCCTGACCTAAGGCCTCAACCTACCTATTCGGCCCGACCCCAAGGCCCTCAACCCTACCTATTCGGCCTGACCTAAGGCCTCAACCTACCTATTCGGCCCAACCCAAGGCCTCGGCCCTACCCATTTGGCCCGACCCAAGGCCTCGCCCTACCAATTTGGTCTGACCTACGGCCTCAACCTACCTATTTTTGCCCGACCTAAGGCCTCAACCTACCTATTCGGCCCGACCTAAGGCCTCAACCTACCTATTCAGCCCGACCTAAGGCCTCAAACTACCTATTCGGCCTGACCCAAGCCTCGCCCTACCAATTTGGCCCGACCCAAGGCTAGCTACCAATTTGGGACCGACCCAAGGCATCAACATCATGGGCCCGACCCCAAGGCCTCGCCCCACTATTTGGCCCCGACCAAGGCCTCCTTTACCCTTCTAGCCCCGACCAAGGCTGCCCAAACCCAACAACTTGCACGACCCCCGCCGCACCACTTCCATCCCACCAAATCAAACCATACACTTTTATCCACCCCTCGGTAGTTTTTGTCAAAGGAGCTAACCTGTTCGTGTTTTGCATGATTAGGGTCCTTGACTTGATCTGTCGACCAAATTTGCCCGACCTAGACCATGACGTTATCTCAACCAAACCAACTTTGGTACTGCCGAAACATGCTAAAACGTAATGTCCTTACATGTTATATACCTGGGGGTACTTCCTATGCCTTGGATACCAGGATTATATCACCCTTGTTTGGATAAACTATCGACCTTTTCCTCTGCACTGCTGGTTTTCTCGTCAAATCACGTACCCTAGTCGTACTATGGCATTTCAATATGCGTCTGCTTCCTTGAACCTACCCCACCATCTTACCATCCCCTCTACCCCATTTGCCCGTTATCAATCCTATCCCTGATTTCCCGTTCACTCAATCTGTGATAGATTTGAGGGGGATTACCTATACCCTTAACAGGAGTAACCACTTCATATTATTGTCCGTGCAGCTTTACAAAACAAGCTACACGACAATAAGGGGCTAATGTAGACACCAAATTTGTGTCTTACGATTGTGACCCGCATCTCATATCGCAATCTAACCCCATCACCTAAACCCTACACAATTATTTATTAATTACCTTATAATTGATAAATCCACATCACCTTACCCACCACCTCACTTTGCCACCTCATCATGACCTAGCCCTAACCCTAAACTAACCTAATTAAGACCCATGACTTGGTCTAGACTCACATCCATAACTAATGCCTCCTTACTCGCACCCAAAGCCGACCTTCTAGCCACTTGACCAAGCCCGCAACTGATCTCTCGGGAGAAAAGCAGGGAAGGTGGGCTATTTTACTAAAAATAGCCTACTTTTTCCTTACCAATGCCGGTTCCTACTTGACCGTTGTCGGTTACGTAGCCGCCATCGATTCCCTATAAATGGGCTCCCCAAACCAAAACAACGGATCAGAATTTCATTTGGGAGATCAGTTGAATGATTTTTAAAACAACAGAGATCATTGGGAGTGAAAAAGAGAGTCCAGATCTTCACTTAACCAAGCAGAGATGAGTGAAGAAACCAGAAGTGCTTGCAGTAGAGGATATCAACTTGCATCTTCGCCAAAACCAGTAAGTCATATCTTGCATGTCCTCTATTATAACATTTCATATGCTCTTTGAATCACAGTCCTCCTAAATCCAGTTCTGAACCCACTACTTAAGATCCCATTACATCTAGCTGTCATTCTTTTACCCCTCATCATCTCATTTCCTAATATCATCCATAAACCAACCTTACCAACACCAAGAAACACAAACACCCCACCAAAACAATCAACCTACAGGTCTTAGACCCAACCGACGGCGGTTACCAGAAACCGGTATCGGTTACCCTGACTATAACCAGAAACCAGCCTTCTCCTACTAGTTTCAACCAAGTAATCTAATTGATATTTTGCAGTCTTTTGTGTTAATTCATATTAGCAGGGGAACTGACCACCTTCGAAAGGAAGTTTTATATTTCCTGGGCCCAAGGTAGTTTCCTCATTTATTGTTTAATCAAAATCTTGTGGTCTTGTGTTCTTATTTGCAGGTAGTCCTTCCAAGACAAAAAGGAGTTCTCCGCAGTCAACCTGATCTTTCTCTACGGTACGCGCACACCATCTCAACATTCAACAGGTATTCCTCCTAACCCTAACCTCTTCTGTTTCTAAAAGGAATGAAAGGATAGAAGTAACTCTATTCCCAGAAGCCGAAACATTCCGAGCGAAACAGACGTAGCCAAATTGCTTCACAGAAGGCTTCTCCTGTAGAACGATACTCGGCTTCTGTGGAAGAGCGAGAAACAAAGTGTTGTTTCTTACTTCCCCATGATATTAGTCCAGATCCCATAAAGAATACAAATCTAGAAGTGGATTTTCTATCATCAATGTTACCTGCATGATCTGAATCCGAATATCTAGTCAAGAAGAAGTTTTCATTCTTCTTGTATTCTAGACCAAGATCTACTGATCCTTTGAGATATCTCAAAATGCTCTTTTCTTCTTTCCAATGACAAATTTTGGGTTCCTGCATGAACCTGGATAGATAGCTCATTGCAAAGCTGATATCTTGTCTAGTGTAGGTCAGGTAAATGAGACTCCCAATCAGCTGCCGATAGAGAGTGGCACTTACCTTAGGAGATGGATCTGAACGAGATAACTGTAATCTGTTCTCCATAGGTGTAGTAATTGGTGTGCAATCCATCATCCTAAACTTCTCAAGTGTTGTCTTGGTATATTTCATCTGAGAAACAAAGATGTGATTCTCTTTCTGCCATACTTCTAGTCCAAGACAGTAGTGCATAACCCCGAGATCTGACATGTCGAATGATCGCTTAAGATCTTTCTTCGTTTCATCAATCATCTTCACTGAACTGCCAGTGATGACTAGATCATCGACATAAACTACAACAATCACCATCTCCCCCTTGCTTTTTGAGGTAGAGATTGGGATCATATGGATTTCTGACGAATCCATGTTGTACGAGATGCTCATCAATCTTGATGTACCATGCCCGGGGTGCCTGTTTGAGGCCATACAGATATTTCCTGAGTCTGCATACCTTTTCTTCTTGACCAGGTACAACATATCCCTCAGGTTGAGTCATGTAGACTTCTTCTTGTAAATCTCCATTCAGGAAGGCACTTTTTACGTCCATTTGGTGAACTTTCCATCCAAACTGAGCAGCTAGAGCAAAGATCATCCTGATCATTTTGATCTTAGCTGTGAGAGCAAATGTCTCCTCATAGTCAATGCCTTCTTTCTATGCGTACCCCTTTGCTACAAGTATTGCTTTGTACTTGTCCACTGTCCCATCTGCTTTGTACTTAGTTTTGAATATCCATCTGCATACAATGGGTTTCTTCCCTGGTGGAAGATCAACAAGCTGCCAAGTGTTATTCTTCATCACTGATTGATATTCAGAATCCATGGCATCTTTCCAAGCTTTTGACTGTAGGGCTTCCTGGACCGTAGAGGGCTCATCTGATTCAATAACTCTACTCATCAAAGCAAAGTTAACTTCTTCTCTTGCTTTACTGTGAGTCTGTGGTCCAGGGGTGGATGTATCTGGTGGAGCATCCAGTCTTGCATGTCGTAATGTACTTGTACACCATTTAGGCATACATTGACCTGTTCCCATGGGTTGTGGTTCTATCTGATCAACACCATCATCCCCATCATCACTTTCACCTTCTGAGGGAACATGAGCTTCAATTTTTACAACGGGTGAAAAATCTACATCTTGTGAGTCCAGAGGAGGAGTCTCTGCTTCCTTCTTCTCGAAAAACTCAACATCTCTGCCTGTGTAGACTTTTCTGGTCTTAGGATCCATCAGTTTGTACCCAAGAGTCTCTTCACTGTATCCAATGAAGATGAGATTTTGTGACTTCATATCTAATTTCTTCCTGTTCTGTTTTGGGTATGTGCATGCTGGCTTTGCACCGAATACTCTGAGGTGTGCAATGGATGGTTTCCTTTTTGACCATGCTTCTTGTGGTGTAATTCCATCAAGAGCAGTTGTGGGCACTTTGTTTAACAAATACACTGTTGTTTTTACTGCTTTTGCCCAAAATGTCTTTGCAAGTCTGAAATCATCGATCATGCATCGCACCATTTCCATGATAGTACGATTTCTTCTCTCGACAACACCATTTTGCTGCGGTGTGTGTGGAGGAGGCATTTTTCGACGAATCCCGTGAGTTTGTAGGTAGTCTTTGAACTCATCACTGGTGAACTCCCCCCCTCGATCTGAGTGGAGAGTTCTGATGTGACGACTAGTTTCTTTCTCAACTGCAACTTTGAACTTTTTGAATGTTTCAAAGGCTTCACTTTTCTTGTGAAGACAAAAAATCCACATTTTTCGTGAATAGTCGTCAACACAGAGCATGAAGTACTGGAACCCTGAATGACTTGGCTGCATCGGACCACACAGATCGGTATGAACCAGGTCAAGTTTACCATGAGCTCGAAAAGTACTCTTTTGGAATGAAACTCTATGTTGTTTTCCTGTTAAGCAGTGAGGACACTTGTCTGTATCCTTTTGAAGAGATGGTAGCCCATGTACCATATTACACCGGCAAAGTGTTTCAAGATATTTCAAACTTACATGACCAAATCTCCGATGCCACAACTGGGCTGAGGTGGAGTTTTTAGCCACAAGTGCTTGATCATTTTTGTGAATGAAATCAAGTTGAAACATTCATCCCACATTTGAGGCTTTTGTAATTATTTTCGAGCCTCTAGATTTATCTCGAATCAAACACATTTTCTTGCCGGATTGACTATCAAAGTCAATTTTTAGGTTGTGATCTAGGAGTTGACTTAGTGAAAGAAGATTCTTTGTCAACCCAGGGACATATAGGACATCTGATAGTCTGCATTTGCGTGAACCAAGGGGTAGAGAGATGTTCCCAATCCCCTGAACTGTATATGAAGAATCATCTCCCAACGAAACATGATTTTTCGATGGTGTGTCCCTCATTGAAATAAACCAGTATCTGTGGCCGGTCATGTGTCGAGTGGCTCCCAAATCAACATACCAGACATCACTAGATGACGTGGATGGTTCACTTGATCGAGCAGTGAACAAGAAGTCTTCATTGTCTGACTGTTCTTGTTGCTCAGCAATATTACCTTGCTGGTGGGGTCTTCTTTGCCAGTTCCCCTTTTTCTGCCCGTGATAGTTGTTTGAATGTCCCTTGTAAGATGTTGTTGTTGTGGTCCAGAATGCTTGATGAACCTTTCTATAAGTGTTAAACCAACATTCTTGCAAGTCCAGGTCCTCTTTTGCAATTGGACATCGCTTTCTCTGTTTATTGTCCCCATGATACTGATTCTGATGTGGGGACTTCTGATAGGATTTAGGTTTTTCCTTTACCTTTCCTTTCCATTTTTTGATGTGAAGACCGTGCCCTGCTCCTCTTCATCATCCTTATTGTGCATTGCTTCCTCTTGTTGCAGTAGTTTACTAGCTTGTCAAATCTAATTGTCGTATCTGCCAAGTTTAGAGTTGTGACAAAAATGTGGTAAGAAGAAGGGAGAGCTCTCAGAACAATGGGAACGAGAGGCTTCATCTTTGACCTCTTCTCCTAGGGCTAGAAGTGAAGCCCTCAACTCTGCAACACCTTCTTAGGAAGGCTTCAATTTTCTCATTCTGTTTTGAACTTCAAATGTATGTAAAGGGACTCCCTCTTGAGGTAAGAAAGAATCCCGAAGACGGGAAGAGAAGATGGGAAGGAATAAAGAAGGTGACGTGGCCAGGGTCCAATTGAGGTGCGAAAATAGGAACGAGGGAGGGGGGGGAGCGGGCGGGAGAGAAGAGGTAGGAATGTACAATGGGAGGGGAGGAAGAGATAAAGGAAGGCAAGTAGGGGGTGTTGGTGAGGGGAATCTACGGGCGAGAGCATTTAAGTAAAGACGGTGAGTCAGAGAAATGCTAGGGCGTGTTATGGCCTTGAGGGCGCCTGACGACGAAGAGGCGAGGGGAGGTTGCAGATAGCCAAGCAAAAGAGAAGCATGAGAGGGGCCGAGGAGCACGAGAAGGTGGACGGGGGAAAAGAAAAAGAGAGAACGGAAAGAGAGGAGAACAAAAGCCAGAGAAAAGATGGAATGGGGGGGACAGGAGAAGAAAAAAACGAGGGGAGATCTGTCTCGCAGAAGACTTCAACCGAGAGTCGGGCAAGGGGGCAAGAGGGGCAAGAGGGGGGCGTAAAAGAGCGAGGAGGCGGAAAGAAACAAAAGGAGAGGGAGGGGGTAGGTTTGTGAGGAGGTGACAGAGAGAAGAGGGAGAAGAGCAAGAAGAGGAGGATAGGTAGACGCGGCCCGTTCCTCCGCGTCCCTCGTCAAGAAGCCTCCTGGAGAACTCCGAGAACCAGACCGTCGCGTAGACGTCGGGATCCCTTCAACTGGCATCCCTGCTTGAACGAAATTTCATTATCGGCCGTCCCACCAAGAGAGGAGGCACGACCAGCGTCGCCCAACCCGAATCACGTACCCCGGGTCACAGACGGCTCTGGCTCCCAAAAGAAGAAGATAAACCGACCTGCCTGAAACGAGAAAAGACGTGACTGAGTAAAAAGAGGAGGCGAGGACTGGGGCAAGGGTGGGGAGGAGAGCGGGAGGGGATGTGGGGGGGTGGCGGAAACGAGAAGAAGAGGTGAAGGACGGTGGCGCACGAGGCGACCCCGTCGCCCTGAACATATCCGGCTTCCAAGCCCCTGTCGTATCGCCTTGGGGTGGTGGCTGGCGAACCGACCGGCGGGCGGTGACTACCCCGTCCCGCCGCTGAGCAAAACCCTCGGAGCCGTACCGAGCCGCACGCCATGGCGCGGGGGCCCGTGAGGTGGATTGGCGGGGTAGCGGTTACTATTGGCTATTAGGGGGCAGACAGTTGGGCCGGATGCGGCAAGACTCGATAGATCTCGCGGCGAGCCCGGGGCACGGTGATCGCACTGATGGTCGGGTGTAGAGCGGTTGGGGCGAGGGGGGTGGGTGGGAGAGAGCAAAAGAGGGGGAGGATGGGGTTTATTAAGGGCAGTCTTGTGGGGCAGGCAGCAGTGGAGGGGGAGAGATAAAGAGGGCGTAGAGACTGGGATGGGGATCAGCTACGGGGGGGAGTTATCAAAAAAGAGCGGGCCAGGGGGGAGTGTGAGGGGGCCGGATTAAAAAGCAAAAAAGAAGCATAAACAAGAGAGACGGAAAGAAAAATAGTGAGGGGGTGGTGTGAGGGGCCACAGTGAGCGGCAGGAGGTTAGGTTCGGTGGAAAGACGCGAGGTACAGAGTGTTCGCGCCGAGAGACGAGCCGTAGCACTTGCTAACGTAGCTCCGTGTTGAGCACGTTAGATAGCGGTCGGGTTCGTTACCCTCAGGGGCCCAGGGTACAAAGCAGCTGGCAGAAAAGAACGCGCTATGGTAAGACGAAAGCGAGTGGTAGCGGAGAGAGGAGAGGGGATGACGCAGAGGAGGAGGAGGAAAGAAAGAGCAGGACGAGGGAAATGCTTAGGCGGGAGGGAAGGGAGGGAAGTGAGGCGTGAATAGATAAGAGGGGGGAAACAGAAGACACGAAAGAACGGAGGAGTCGGGACGATGCAGAGAGGAGAAAGAGAGTCAGATTAGGGAAACAAGAGGTACGGCGAAGAGAGCAGATGGACCAACCCCAGCCCAACCACACTGTACTGTGAGAGAGGGTCTGCGGCTCGGTGGAAGAAAAAGAAAAGAGGGAAATGTGAGTATTTTCTCTTTGTTTCTCGCTCTCGTTGCAAATTGAGTATGACGTTTCTTGTTCTGGGCCTCATCTAATGTGTTCAGATTTATCCCATGCGTCTTTTGTTGATTTGGCATCTCGAATGTGGGATTTGCACATATCGACCACTCCAAAGATGATGAGTTTTGATTTCTATCTGCTTAATCAAATGTCGTTGTTTTGTGTTGCATCAGTTGGTGATCTGGTAAGCGTACCAGTCACAACAGGGAGATTTCTTCAAACTCAAGCGGTGTCTTTATTTTTGTCTTCCATGCAGCATGAGTTTTTCCTCTGAGCAATTGTGAATATGGAAGAAAAAATTTGGGGGCATTGGTGCCCATTTGCAGAGATCACTGACCAGGGTTTGGCTCTATCACTTAGGTATAGGATCTCCAAATACTATATCTGGTCATAGTCCGATATAGAACCTTTGTAAATACGACCTTCAATATACCCGTGCGGTCTGTGAGACAGAAGATCGACCCGTTATATACCCGGCGGACGTGAAAGAGGCGGTAAGTACGTGAAGAATTCAATTACGTCGTACCCAAGACAGTACTGAGGGGTTCTGTGGATTATTGACACTGGCGCAAGAAAATATCCTCATACAGCGCTCGTAAACTTGCTATCTACTAGGATTTAGTTTCTCAGTCTGAATTTATGTATTGCAATCATTCACAGACGGACTGGATGCGTTTAGTGTGTGCACTGTGACCTTATTACTCCCGTCGATTTATAGGGACGTGCCCAGACAATTGTTGTTGCAGCTATATTAGTGTGTTAAGTTGTAGTAGTAGTCGCGATTGGGTTTACTGTAAGCGCTTCCAAGAGGCACATATATACCGAACCGATGACGAATGAGATCTAGGATCTCCGCTGCGTGTTACAGAAGAACCAATTTTTTTATATTTTTATTACAATTCTGCCAATTTTTGAGCAGTACAAAGTTTGCAGTTGAACTATGACAACCTGAAAAATTAGTACAAGATGCAGCGTATACAATTACATTCAAAACACTAGGACCATTTGAAATGGCAGGAAAACAAAAATTCTGTTCGTGGGTCCTGGTGGCCCTCATGAGGCCCAATAGACCCAAAATGCAAAAATTGCAAGAAAATAAGCTGAAAAAAAAATGCAATTTTTGATGGGTCTCCTTTTGCAAAAAAAGTCCAAAAAATGAAAAACCAGGCGCATGGGAGAATTTTTTTTTTTACGTTTTTAAATTAGGGATTTCTCTGCCAAATTTAGTTAGTTCTAACTTAAATTCAAAAAATCTACTAAAGTTAGGAGTTTCGCCAATTTTGCCAAAATTGGTAGTAGTGGGTGAGGGAGGGGATTTGACCCCTTGACCCTCTCTTTATGGGAAGTGTCTTACAAAAAGTTTGCTAAGCCATGTCGGCTAGCCAACCAAGTAATATAAGAGAATTTATAATTAAACACTTCCAAACTGTTAAAACATACTCTTCATAAAACCACGTTTTGGAAATCGGTTGAGTTGAATTCCAGCCATAGCAAAGCGCACCCAGCAGTTTTGAATGCGGGTTTTGAGTGAAAAGAAGGTTTGGTTTGAATGTGTATAACACTCTATCAATTTCTCCCCTCCTTTGAGCTGAAAGCTCTTCCGTGGTGGATCTCTCCTCCTGTGCTTGAATTGCAAAAAGACTATACCACGGTTTTACATAGATTTCAATGGCGAGTTTTGAAGAAATCTTGATTGTAGGTATTGCAGGAGGATGGGGATGGGAAGTTGCGGAGGCAACTCTGGCTTCCTCTACTTACCAAAGTTCTCCAATGTCCCCAACCTCTTCTGCAATCCTCAATCTCCTTCAACCTGCTCTGAAAAAAGGTAGATTGAGGAAACAGGGAACCGGAAGCTGTATAAATTTTGATTAATCTCATCAAACCAAAAACATTATATAGAGAATGGGCTGCAACTTTATAGATATAAAGCCAAATACATCCAGGGAGAATTGAGGAATGAGTTGCCACAGGTGACAACCAAATGCCATAATAAACAAGCTCCAATAACACCGGGGAAGAAACAATTACATACAATAAATATAGTGTTACAACAATATAGCAGTATGTATACGACAAATATGGTGAGTGAAAACATATAAACAAACGAGCTATTTATTATTTAATTAATGAATAAGTGCAAATATGTAGAATTAATATTAGGATAATAATATTTAATCCTAATAGATTCACCCTATGGAAATAACATGAAAATGTTATTCATTAATGCTTAATCACTGGAGATGGGATTCTTCCTATGAAGGGTTCAAACAAGCATCTTGGCACACGCCAGGGAATGGCCATTAATTGAAGTTGAGAGATCTCATTCCTATCCAGAAGATAAAAATAAAACCCTTAAGGTAAGGCTCAACATCCAAAGAGGAGAGAGAAGAGAAATGACCCGTTGCTGCAGAAATAAACAAATGAAATGACATCATTGAAGAGGGATATTTTATAATGAGGATCCCATAAAATGCCAAGAAAAATTCAGATTGTAGGAGGACCTCAAATGCTTTCCTTGGAAGCTCAACCTGTTAATGTAATTTGTAGAACTCAACAAGATAAAGAGGAGCTGAAGAGGAAGGAAGGAAGTGCTTCTAGAGAGTGAAGAAGTAGAGGAATGATAACAATTAGAGTCTGTGAGTACGTGGGAGGGTGATGAATATGATTGAAACAAATGTACCCCGCCTTTCATAGTGGGTATCACTACTTTGAGTCTAAAAAGGGAGCTTCTTTCTCCACTACTGCTATGAAGAAGAAGAGTGAAGATCCTCCTGTGGAAACTCCACCAAACAAAATAATACGTCGACGATATCCTCTCCCACCTTGCATGGATTATGCATTAGACAAACCTAATCCTAAGCAGCAAAGACAACTCCACGTTCCAAGTAAGTCCTCAATTATCTTAATTGAATATTAAATATACTAATGCAAAACGAGAGGACCCGAAACAGGGGAAGAGTATAACAGGGAATAATACAAGAAAAGGACAACGGCTCACGAACATCCTTTTTCCCCCCATTCCATCCGCCTCTTGTTTCTCCGTTTCCGTTTCACCAACAAACACCCCCCCAACACATTCCGCTGCTGTTCTATTTTTGCTTTTCTCTCCTCCATTCTCCCTTTCTCTCCTCCCTCCACTCATTCTACTTGTGACTTTTGCCAAATACTATCGACCCCCCACTCCCCCTATAGCGTCCCCCCCCATCTAATACGCTCCTCCCACAACCACCGTCCTACACTCATCTCCGACCTTTCCCTCTCATTCTCCTACTCCGCCTCAAAAAACCCCCACCCACCTTTCTCCCGTCGCTCTCCCCCGACCTGCCTTCTTCGCCAACCGCTTACCGACTTATACCCTTATTTCCAAAATTAACCAAATTCAAAATTAGTCTTTTGTTATAAACCTCCTGGTTTGCCCAGCTTGTTCGAGTGGATAAGAGTCTGTGACGAAGGAGATGGGTCACAGAATATTCCTGCAGAGGGGTGAATCACAATAAAAGTGCAGAAGGATCGGGATGGACAAAAACGTGGAAAGAAAAGAGAATATTATGACTTAGCATTTTCACAGGTCGGCTATTTGTGAGATAGTGTAGAGCACAAAAACTGGCTTATAAAAAAAAAAGAGTTGCGTAACATGCTGGGCTTTAATTGGAAACGTGGCGATACTAAAGAGCTTTGCATGGGTGCGGGCTATAATAGAATTTATAATCTAGTTAGCGAACAGAGTTCATTGTTCGCGCCCTTACTGATGTGGCTATTATTTAACGGTGCAGGCATAGTCCACATGCGACCTATTTTGGGAGTATGCAAGAGGTGAAGGAAAAGTTCCCACCCTATAAATATGTGTTATTTGCCATAGAAAGGAGGTTATGTGGAGAATTGAATTGCTTGTGAGATTATGTTGCCAGATCTAAACGTGCATGAGCTTTGGTATAACCCTTTGTTGAACATAAGTTATGTGTATTTATTAGTTTAATCATAATGGAGTGTATGGTGAATCAGGATATACTCATGAGTATATTTCGGTTCTTGCAGATGACCTCATTTGATACTATTCAAATTCTATTCTTTTCAGATCTAGATCTGGACATGCTCTGTAGAATGTTCTTAATTATGGATCTGAATCATTAAGTCGTATCATGATATAGCATCCTGCACAACCCCTAAAGGGGCCTTATACCTTGCACCACTTTGGGTGAGCACTCAATCTAGGCTGATGATGGCCAGCCACTTGGGTTTATTCCTGGTAACTTCTAGGTTGCATCCAAGATTTCCCTTTTAATCATAAAAACGAATGACAAGACCAAAGTGCAGATTTCTAAAATGAATATTTGTGGACTCATTATAGAACAATTTGAGCAGGCTGATTTGTCACATTCAGGGGTGATAGTTCAAACTTGGATAATGTGCCCCTACGTATCAAAGGACTACTACCAAACAAACTACACCTCCAATCACAGACATGATTTCTTGAGTACATATAAGACTGATAAAGATCGAGGCTTTCTATGTCTCCCTCTGGTTAGAGAATTACAAGATGAACAATTACATGATTCTGGTGATTATAAAAAATACAAATGCTTGTGAAGGTCACCACAGCCCTAAAAATCAAAATGATCATCATAGAGGATCTTGTTACTTCATGGAGTTAAAGGAGGTTCCACAGTAGGAAAATTCAAAGTGATAGGTGGCTCTTGCAAATTTAAGACAAGAAGGTTTCAAATGATTATTTTTGTGCATACATTAGGATTCATTTGGGAAGTTTCTAAATAGAAGTGTCGACAAGAAGTTGAGAGGAAAATCATATTAATGTTCTTCTGCAAACCATTATGGTGAAAGAAGACATGGAAAAATTACTTTTCGGTTTGCTTGAAAAATAAGAAGAGGTTACAGGGAGCAAAGAGCAAAAATTCCAGAGCCAAACATCTTTATACAAAAATAACAGGAGGATGAAGATTTATTAAACCAATGCGCGGAGGATGAGATTCCCACTTGCTAGGCCAAACAGTCCTTCCTAGAGGGGTATGGATCTTGAAGAAACATTAAGGAATTTTGAGTTGTAAGAGCATAGCCTTGAATTTCCAGACGATGCATTGCCATGAAGAAGAAGAGATGGTTCTTGGTGAATTTCAAATAGAGAAATCAAGTTGTATGGTCCCCAGGAAGAGGAAGAATTCTCATTCCCATCGAAGAAGATGACTCTCACCTAAATCATGGTCCATCATGAAGAAACACAGAACATTATGATGAGCTCTCAAATAATTAAAAGGAGAATCAAATGTAAGCATTTTATTAAAGTTATGAAGAGATAAAAGACATGATTCAGTCTCGCACTTTTGAATGCAGCTATGGATCTACAAAGACAGCATTTGGAATTGCTCTGGGATGCTAAAAATTATTTAGAGATTAGTCATGAGGGAGGCGAAGCAAGGTGGAAGAACCCACTGTCCCCTTCATGAGCTAATAGGGGATGAATACGATGAAGTGAAGTTTTCCTTTCCATTCGAATAGGAAGATTATCGATGAGGATCCAGATGGAAAAAGTGGCACAGTAAGGATTTCAAGGCCTCGATTTGAGGCTCCCCTCCATAAAGAAGTACTAGAATGTTATGGTCTTCAAGATAATGAAGAAATGCCTCATGATGGTTTCCTTGAATCTCTAAAGGAATATTTTTTGACGATGATCGCAAGAGAACATCTGAAAATACAACAAGGCATATGTACCCGCGATTTGGAAGCAAGAAGGCATAGAAAGAACCCTGGCTAAGTCTCAACCTTTAGCTCAAAGCCAGGGCATGCAAGATAGGTATGATGTTGTTACTGAATCTTCAATTACTATCTAAAACCCCTCATAATGAATGACGAAATACAAATCAATGCTTCTTGGGCCCATATGTCCAATGAGGTACCTGTGGGAATAACAAAACTCCTCCTCTCCAACAATTTGAATGCCACTGCAGCCCTAGAGCAGTGATGAATGCTAATTGAGAAATCAAAAAATATGGGGACAGAAATAGAAGCCACTGGAACTTCAAATTAGATTTCAAAAGCGGATTGAAGCGTAATGAATTTCTGTGCTAAGGTCTAAGCTCACAAAGTCATGTAGGATCACTTATACAAAGTATATAGACATTAATGAAAACATCTAGATTTCATAAGCAGTTAAGGAGAAGAGGATATTTTATCGAACCAGTCAATGGCTTTGTAGACCATCATAACTCAGTTTTTCCCAATACAAGTGACGTCTGAGGAGAGATAAAGTGCTTCAGTAAAATGGAGGGTCCCCCACATTGGCGCAAGGTGATTTTAGGTGTAGTGTTTCCTCCTGTTATGTGTGTCTTATTCTCTATGTGTGTTGTGTCTGTTCCTTTGGTTGTGTGTTGGGTCGACCTTCTAGATATTCAGTTGAAAATGATTCTGTGCAAGCCATTGGATAATGCCCGTGGCCCATGCATGTAAATTAGATTCTAGGATTTCTTCAGTCATGTCTTTCTATATTCTTCTTAACATACCACTAGCTAGATCCCAACTTTGCTTGTTTTTGCAGGACCAAAAATAATTGAAAATAGGACAACATACCTATAGATCGAAAAATTTCTTAGTATACCTTTCCAAACAAAACGCCGGTCAGTCTTATTCTCCCTCTTACTCTTACCCTATCTTAAAATGGTCCGATGTGAGCATATCCATTCCCTGGTGAGGTAGGAAGCACACAGATCCTTCCCGTCCTTTTGGAAGCCACTTCTGTCCCCGGCCTTTAAGAAATTTAAGATGGGCTATACTCTCACCGTCTAGCCCAATACATAATCCTCTAGAGAAAATCAATCTTAAAAATTCATAAATTACGAACATTTAAGAGCCAAGAACTTCAAGGAACATATTTTGGAAGATTCTATGAAGTTTAGGTGGTTTATGAGCCAGTTCACTAAAATTAGGTTTTTGAGGCCGAAGGAGCTTACACTGTGGAAGAGTACCTGAGATTCAAGAGGTGATTCCAAGAGTTCATGAATGATTTTTGAACCTAAAAATATATCATTGGAAATAATTTTTAACCCTCTACATGGTGGAAAAAAAATCAATTTCAAACCCCATGATTTTTTCAAACAACTCATTCTTTCTATTCAAATAAATACCTTCCAAGAAAAAGGAGGTTTTCCAAATGTGTTTGTTTAAAAAGTCATTAAGGCATGGAATGCATACGCCTTATCAAAATTCCTTTTATAGGTGAGGAAATTATTAAAAGCATGCCAAACTTCAGACGGAGACTTTAAGTTTTTTCTTTCACAAGTCCTCAAAGGTATGTGTTCGATACTTAATAAAATTTATTAAAGGGACATGTAGAAACCTGAGGATGAGGCCCAATCTTGGTCATAAATTTTCACTACATGGGAAAGATGGAAAAACTTCCTCCCTCCCCCATTTAAGCACTGATGGTAAACCATATGACCTCCTGAAGGTCCCTTTAGAACTCGGTTGACCTAGTTTGCACTACTACTCCACAACTCCTGCATGATAGCCACTTGTCAAGATGAGATAGGCCATTGTGAACCTATTTTCCATTCACGGCGAAATAGGACAACCCATTCCCCACCCCTCTTAGGCTCACATAGTCCTAACGAATTATTGTATGGTCTCGCGGTGATTTTTACAACTCTGCCTCCATATATTTTAATTTTTTTATTTTTTTATGTCGATTTGTTATCAATGCGGCCAAGTGAGCCTGCCGCACACTTGTCATGAAGGGTAAGAATATTTTGTGCACCTATTTTTCTCAACCTAGGGAACATGTGGGAAAAAACAAGCTGCCCCACCGCCATGGTTTTTCAAAGCATACAAACCAATTAGCCATTTTCCTGCTCATCCCCACATTTCTCTCCAGTATGCCGAAACTCTATCACATTTTCCATCGCATGCCTCCTCAAAATTTTATTACTCCCTCCTTATGGGCCATATTTTTTATCAATCAGACTAGGAATTAACAATGAGACATCTCCCTGATTTTTGCAAGATCAGAAGATAATTTTATCGTTATGAAGGACTCGACGTAGACGTGAAGAGCATAATCACTATAAACTAAAACAGTGCACATATTGATGCGCCCAGGTTTCTTTTCTTCACCATCATCTATACTTTTTAGAGGACATTGATCCAGAGGAATATTTTTTAATGCATGCCTATATTTTTGTAAGAGAACCCAGTTTCCCCATGGACAACTGTCGAAAATGAAATATCCATTATAGACTCCGCACCCGGAGGTAGACGTCGATGAAATTTAGAGGAGATGCACATAAAGAGAAAAACCCTATAAGAAAAATTATTCATCAAAAACCTGTCTAGCACTCCATTTATAAAAATAGTAACTCAATACAAGCACTGCTATTTTTGCTAAGTCATCCCCAATGGGCAGTTTCAATAGATCGTAACTGTGCACAGAGGTCATATATGAAGAGAAACAGAGTGTCCAAGTCAGAAAAGGAGAGAAAATTCCGATACTGATTTTCTAGTAAAATCCACTTCAAGTGCAGGAAGTGTTTTTCGAGTCAGGAATTCAAGCTCATAGGATTTTATCGTATCATTTTCTAACCTTTTCTCAGAAACATGTGTTAAGGGTTCTAATGAAAATTAATAATTTTGAATCAATGTCTTGTAGTCATAATTTCTGGTCTTTACCTTATCAGTGGGAACGAGAAAAGGTAATCTTTCTAGGAGTCATCTGTGTTCGTGGAAATATGGAAAGTATCATAGAGTGATCATCACAAGCATTGCCATCGGTATCTAGATCCACATTCATGACATCCCCATGTGTCTTTCGACCACTCATCTAATTCTCAGGTTGTTTTCGAATCCTGTACGAGGAAGGAGTTCTCTGTATCATCATCAAAATGTTCAAAGTGTGCTCTGTATAACTCTGACATCCGCATGGCAATATGCCAAAGGGTATCGCCAGGGGTTGGCTATCATTAAACTTCTTCAAAATGAACTTCGTGAGAAATTATGTGGTCACTGCGGTAAGCAGTCAGACATTATTTCTAAACTACTCAGTCAAGGTGTTGAGGATCATTCAAGGAGGTTTCTCATGTTGCTAAAGAGTGAGGATTTAGAGGTCATCATATGGGAGCATTTTCCAATCATCGTCCGTAGAGACATCTTCTTCACTCGACAGTCATTTAGTTTTCTCTTCTCCTTCCCCCCTTTCTCTCTCGCTCCTGTTCTCATTATTGTTGGTTCCTTTTTATCCTGCCTTGTTCTAATTCAAACTTGAAGTTGTGGATTAAATGTACTACGTCCCCCTCCTCATTTTATTAAACGGGACTTCTCTTTCCCTAGGCTACAACACAAACCTTCCTAACGTTGTTGGCGGCAATCTGAAAAAGTCATGAGGGGAGTCGGCGAAGCGTCTCTTCTAATTTCTTACATCGTAAGGCATCATTTTCAAAAAGGGTTGGAAATTTGGTGTTCGTGCGCGGATTGTGGTGAGAATCCAATATACACTTCTCTATTTCCCATCTTTGGGTTCTTCTCATTATCACTATTGTACAACTTGTTACCACATCAATGACGACAAGAGCGTTTTCTGTTATCGCACTGCATTGGTTATCCCTCCCCTTGTTTTGCCATGGCACATATTTTATTCGGACCCTTCTAGGTTCCAGTTAGTTAAATACATCCCCTTAATTTCATTGAAAAACCATCATCACCTTTAATTAATTAAAATCCTATTAATTAATAATTAAGATCACACATCAGATTCCTGACAATCATTTCTATTTGGAAGGATTTTCATCTAAATCCCTATCCTACACTTTTCCTAGATTTCTTCTTTCTATTTTATTGCCCGAATTACACATGATTCATCCCGCAAACAACATAATCCACTAAAAGACTTTTAAATCAGCTTTTCCCTACGTGGAAAAAACTTAAATCCACGCCAAAATCACAAATTCTACCCCATATGGGAAAATTTCCTTGTAGTTGTGTGGTGCCCCAGCCATTCACATGGACGCATAAAACTTAGTTAAATATTTCTAAAAGAGAGGAGAAAGCAGATCAGGTGCATTTGGAGTTCCTTGTGACTGTTGAACTCTCCCGCTGCTAAGTGTTCGTACCGTTACAGATCTTCGACATCCTTTCCAAACCGCTTACATCACTCAAATCATCTTCCGGTTTCATCTCTTTCTTGTGTTTTTATTCTAGGTTGTATGGTATTATTGTTGGTTTCTTTATCTAAACTTTACAAGAGTGGAAGCGATTCATTAGTAGCACTACTAAATTTTTGATCATCTCCTGTTAGGTTATTTACTTCAGGTTCACTTTCTACCCAATTCTCCTCGGCCTATCACATCTATCTCATCACTATCATTCAACTCACTTTGTCATCAACTTGGCCCTCGTAACTCATGCCTTTTTTACTCTAGATCCAGCTCTAGCTAAAAGTGTTCTCGTTCGTCTCACAACTGATAAAGCCATCATCTAGTTCCTCCGTTGCATTAAAAACACCTATTTGGATCTCATGCACTCTCACTTCACTTGGTCACCATCACTAGGTCTTGATTTCCAATCTACCCTTCCAATAGATATTTATGTATCTTGGGTTTCTGTCCTTCAGATCCTCTGAAGGTTGGCTCCAACAGACACTAAGCCCTTGCATGAATTCCATGGCCACCCAGGATATTGCAGGGTTTGCATATTTCTGTTAAATTCAAGATCTAGCTCTAACGATTATTGTGACCTGCCTTTGCATTTTATTCTGGGTCACGTCAACCCATAATAGGGTAACCTTTAATTTACAATGATTCACTGAAATCAAATTTTATATTCAATTTCAAATATTTTTAGATTCAGTAGCACTTTGTTTCATGCATTGAATTCTTTATCAATATTTTTAATTAATCTCTTTAATGGGAGTTGACATTCATGAGAAGGAAGGTATATGTCTTAGAACACTGGTTAGGGAAAAACCCACAGGATACATTAATAAATCTCCTTTCCGTATGTCTTCTTGTAGGCATTTAATTTTGTAGCAATAAGGATACATCCTCACTTTACACCCATTCATCCATCCATAATGTAGAGTACTATAAATATCCATGTTAGATTTCTAGTTATTTTAATTTGCTTAGTCATCATGATAGGAGACGAATAAATAACTTTTTCAACATTTATGGACACCCTGATGGACCAGCCGTTTGTGCTCCCTTATTCATCATTTTATATTCTGTTTCTTCTGTTTCTATTAATGCTACTTCGCGGGCCCTATGTGTTCTTGTCATGTTGGTGCCTGTTAGATTTATCGCTTCACTAGAGTTTAGATAAAGGAAAAGCTTTATCCATGTTCTTCTTTTTCCTTATTTTCTCGTTTTTGCATCGTATTTCCTTTTCTAGTGTGGTCCTCATCGAGATCACACTGCGCTTTTGTTTTAAAAAGAACCTTCCTTTTCTACACCCTACTGCTCACATCGTTAAGTAGGGTAATGGCTGCATTTCATAATCTTCACACACAACCAAGACTCCACAAATCAATCACACAAACAAACATCCGACTGATAGATTGATTGGGCTTTCATCACCCCATACAAACAGAGTGAGACTCTCCCAAGCTAAAAAACCAGAAACTAGACATATATTGCTGTACTTTTAGGTACCCTAATCTATCTCTTTTTATTTTACACTGTTCTAATTACAACAATGTAAAAAAGAATGTTTGCTTGATTATTCTGGTTTTAGTTAGCATAAAATTGTTTTGTTCATGACCATATATTACTCTCTTAATAGCAAAAAGAATGGAAAAAAAATACCATTCAAATGTTGGTCTTCGAGTGCCACGGAAGTACCCTACAACAAACTTCATCCATTCCCGTGATTACCTCTTTCATGAGTACCCAATCCCTCTCTTTAGGCTTACCAAAAATACTATCTTCAAACCACAACCCTAAGGAGAATAATCACTTCTTCTACAATCATGCCATCCCATCTAAAAAAGCCACCCATCTTCTACATCTCGAGCTTTGGCCTCAGTTATACCTGTGGTGACTTGGACGTTCTAGGATCTCCTTAATGACCAATCCGGTGGTCTCCAAGATATCTTATTAGGAAAATCAAACTCATTTACCCTAGTGGTCCAACTCTTCAACCATTTTTTTATCCAATGCCAATCAATAATTTTAAGTCGAATGGCTTTCCTCCTCTTCTAATAATTCCTCCATCCCAATCCATATAATGTTCACCAATACCATTCATATTGCCTCTTGGCCCTATATCACTCCCCATTTGGAGAGCATGATCCCCTCACATCACACTGCATATCATAACTTCCCACCTCATGTATAGGTGATTGCCTTATTCATGTGTCTAACCCCTTTTAACAATAATTTAACCACCTTACTACAAGTGCCTCTAGTTCAACAATCAATACGACATCCCCATGAAACAAAAAATAACATCAAAAATCACCTTAACTCACACTCATCAATCAATCCCCCAAACACACACTTCAATCTCACAAAGAATTTGATCTAGCTACTGTTGGTCGGAAAATCTGTCGCCTGGCAGATCTGGATAGAGAAGCCCAAACAGTGTGCAGGGCATGAACTCTTGGTCAGCAAAGCGAAAACTGGTTATTGCTATTTAATAGGGTAGGAATCTATGCAGTCCCACAGATCGCTACCTTCGGGGGTTTGGATCTAATCCCAGTAGGGTGTTTCTGAGCCCGAAAAGAAAGGACAGGAAGAGGGATGAAGCAAGAGTAGGTCCGAGGAAGGAAAGGAATGAACTTCCAAGAGAAGAAAGGTCAGAAGGTTATGTTTGGGATTGGTAGTAAACAGAGCCAAAATACTTGCATAAACGAGCAAAGCAATACTGATTGATGATAAACTGACAAAAGGTAGATATGAATCTAGAGAATAGACTAAACACATATCGATATAACATAAGAAAGGTCTGTTGTATAACCACAGCTATCAGCACAAAGTCTCAATATTTGTATTTAATGTTTTCTTGTTACAAGAAAGCTCAAAGTCTTTTTTCTTCACTATATTTGTCACTGAAAGATATCCATCCATACACAAACAACACAGTATGGGTATATATCGAAGAAGAAGAAAGAAGCCAAAAGGAGCCAACAACTCTTTACAAAGTATTACAAATATCTAAACGTATGTTGACTTTTAAACTTGATTGGATGAATATTCTATGATGCAACAGGATGACATCATTCATTTGTATACAACACACCCAGAGATTCCAAAAGAAGACGGAGAAGAGAAACGAGAGAAGAAGAGAAGAAGAAGAATAAGAAGAAAAAACTATTCATCATCATCACCTTAAGACCGAAGGGGGTGGACTGCTTGTTGCTCCTCAGGTGAAGAGATAGAGAATGATACACAAATTAGATTCTGTGAGTACTTGGGAGGTGATGAATATGATGACACAAATGTACCACGCCTTTCATATGTGGTATTCATATACTTTGAGTCTAAAAAGGGAGCTTCTTTCTCCACTACTGCTATGAAGAAGAAGAGTGAGAGCCCTCCTGCTGGAAAGCTCACCAAACAATAATACGTCGACGATATCCTCTCCCACCTTGCATGGATTATGCATTAGACAAACCTAATCCTATAGCAAGCAAGACAACTCCCACGATTCCAAGTAAGTCCTCCAATTCTCTTACTGAATCTAAATATACTCATGCAAAATCTAGTACTTCAAATTTTCCTAGTATACCTTTCAAAATACCCTTCCATCCCCTAACATCTACCCCTATTTCCAAATCTAACCCAAATTCAAAATTCGTGTAACAACCTCCCTTGTTTGCACAGCTTGTCGAGTGGATAAGAGTATGATGCGAAGGAGAGGGTGCACAGAATATTCATGCATAGGGGTGAATCACAATAAAAGGTGCAGAAGGATAGGGATGGACACACACGTGAAAGAAAAGAGAATATTCATGACTTAGCCATTTTCACATGTACGGGCTATTTTTGGAGATAACGTGTAGAGCACAAAAACTGGATAAAGAGTTGCGTAACATGCATGGGCTATTATTGGAAAAGTGGATACTAAGAGCTTTGCATGGGTGCGGGCTAATAATAGAATTACTACTGCTAGTTAGCGAAAAGAGTTCTCTTGTTAGCGCACATTTTTTTTTTTTATTTTTTTTTTTTTTTTTTTTGTTTACATGTGTGGTCTTATTATTTTTTAAAGGTGCATGGCTATAGTCAACATGTGACCTATTTTGGGAGTTATGCAAGAGGTGAAGGGAAAGTTCCCACCCTTATAAATATGTAGTTATTTGCATAGAAAGGAGGATTATGTGAGAATTGAATTGCTGTGAGATTATGTTGCCAGATCTAATACGTGCATGAGCTTATGGTATTACTTGTTGCAATAAGCTTATGTGTATTTATTATGTTTAATATAATGGAGTGTATTGGTTGAATCAGAGTATTACTCATGAGTATATTTGGTTCTTGCATGATTGACCTCATTATGATTACTATTCAAATCTATTACTCTTTAGATCTAGATCTGACATGCCTCTGTAGAAATGTGATAATTAATTATGGATCTGAATGCTTAAGTCTTCCTCATGAGAGCACCTGCAACAACCTAAAGAGGGCTTATACCTGGCATGCCTTTGGGTTGAGCACTTCAATCTAGGCTGAGTATGTGCCATCACACTTGGTTTAATTACTGTTAAATTCCTATGGTTGCATCAATGCTCCTTTTAACATCATAAAACATATGAACAAGACCAAAGTGCAGATTTCTAAAAATGAATATTTGTGGACTCATATAGAACAATTTGAGAGGCTTATTTGTCACATCAGGGGTGATAGTTCAAATCTTGATAATGTGACCCCTAGTTATAAAGGACTACTACCAAACAAACCTACACCTCCATCACAGAACATGATTTCTTTGAGTACATATAAGACTGATAAGATCGATGCTTTCTATGTCTCCCTCCTTGTTAGAGAATACATATTGAACAATTGCATCATAGATTCTGGTGATTATAAAAATAAAATGCCTGTGAAGGTCACCAAAGCCCTAAAAATCAAAATGATTCATCCTAGAGGATCTTGTTACTCCATGGAGTTAAAAGAGGTTCCACTAGTAGGAAAATTCAAAGATGCATAGGTGGCTCTTGCCAAATTTCCAGACAAGAAGGTTTCAATGATTATTTGTTTGAGTGGCATACCCTTCGACTCATTTGAATGTTTCTAATAAAGTTTCTACAAGAAGTTGAGAGGTAAAATCCATATTAATTGTTCTTCTGCAACCATTATGGTGAAAGGAGACATGGAAAAATTACTTCTAGAAAATAAGAAGAGGTACATGGAGCAAAGAGCAAAATCTCCAAGAGCCAACATCTTATACAAAAATAACAGGAGGATGAATATTTATTTAACAAATGTAGAGGAGGATGAGATTCCCATCTTGATAGGACCAAACAGTCCTTCCTAGAGGGGTATGGATCTTGAAGAAACATTAAGGAATTTTGAGTTGTAAGAGCATAGCCTTGAATTTCCAGACGATGCATGCCATGAAGAAGAAGAGATGGTTCTTGGTGAATTTCAAATAGAGAATCAAGTTGTATGCTTACCCTGAGAGGAGATATCCATTCCCATTCGAAGATGAATATTCCCTAAATCATGTCATCCATGAAGAAACAAAGAACATTTATGATGAGCTCTCAAAATAATTAAAAGGAGAATCAATGTAAGATTTTATTAAAGTTATGAAAGAGATAAAAGACCCTGAATCAAGTCTCGCACTTCTGATGCAAGCTATGGATCTACAAGACAAGCATGAAGTAGATCTGGGATGCTCAAATTATTTAGAGATTAGTCATGATGGAGAGAAGCAAGGTGAAGAACCCAATGTCCTTCATGAGCTAATAGGTGATGAATGTAACGATGAAGTTGAAGTTTTCTCCTTTCCATTCGAATAGGAAGATTATAGATGGGATGAAAAAGTGGAAATAAAGGATTCCAAGGCCCTCGATTTTGAGGCTCCCCTCCATAAAGAAGTACTAGAATGTTATGGTCTTCAAGATAATGAAGAAATGCCTCATGATGGTTTCCTTGAATCTCTAAAGGAATATTTTTTGAATGAATGCAAAGATGAACATCTGAAAATACCAAAAAGGAATTATGTACACGAGATCTTGGAAGCAATAGAAGGCATAGAAGAACCTGAGCTAAGTCTCAACCTCTTAGCTCAAGCCATGGCCATGCAAGATAGGTATGAGGTTGTTACTGACTCTTCAATTAATATCTAAAACCCTCATAATGAAATGGAACGAAAATACAAATTCAATGCTTCTTGCGGAAAATATGTCCATGAGCGTAAATGTGGGAAATAAAAAAACTCATAATATCCAAAAAATTTGAATGAAAATCAGCCCTAGAGCAGTGATGAATGGCTAATTGAGAAATCAAAAATATGGGCAGACATAGAAGGCCACTGGAACTTCAAAATAGATTTCAAAGGGATTGAAGGTAATGGAATTTCTGTGCTAAGGTCTAAGCATCACAAAGCTCATGTAGGATCACTTATACAAAGTATATAGACATTAATGAAAACATCTAGATTTCATAAGCAGTTAAGGAGAAGAGGATATTTTATCGAACCAGTCAATGGCTTTGTAGACCATCATAACTCAGTTTTTCCCACTCACAAGTGACGTCTGAGGAGAGATAAGTGCTTCAGTTAAACATGGTTGTCCCCCACATTGTAGCATAGGTGATTTTAGGTGTGTGTTTCCCTTCCCTGTTATGTGTGTTCTTTTCTCTCTGTGTGTTGTGTCTTTCCTTTTGTTGTGTGTTGTGTCTACCCCTTCTAGCTATTCATTGCAAATGATTCTGTGAAGCCCATTGGATAATGCCGTGGCCAATGCATTGTAAATTAAGATTCTAGGATTTCTCATGTCATGTCCTTTCTATTATTATTCTATAACATACCACTAAGCTAGATCCAACTTTTGTCCTTTGTTTTTGCATGACCAAAAATAATTGAAAATAGGACAACCATACCATAGTATCGAAAAATTTCTATGTCATACCTTTCCAAAACAACCGCCAGGTCAGTCTATTCTCCATATTACTCTTACCCTATCATTAAAATGGTCCATATGTGAGAATCATCCATTCCCCTAGGTGAGTTAGGAAGAAAAAGATAATTCAAGTACTTTTGGAGCAACTTATGTAAAAGTGAAATTTTAAGAAATTTTAAGATGGGCTATCATTAACCTTCCTAAGCCCAATACATAATCCTCTAGAGAAAATCAATCTTAAAAATTCATAAATTACGAACATTTAAGAGCCAAGAACTTCAAGGAACATATTTTGGAAGATTCTATGAAGTTTAGGTGGTTTATGAGCCAGTTCACTAAAATTAGGGTTTTGTGAGCCGAAGGGAGCTTACACGTGGAATAGTGACCTGAATTCAAGAGTGATTCCAAGAGTTCATGAATGATTTTTGAACCTAAAAATATATCATTGGAAATAATTTTTAACCCTCTACATGGTGGAAAAAAATATCAATTTCAAACCCCATGCATTTTTTCAAACAACTCATTCTTTCTATTCACATACAACAATCCCAATAAAAAGGAGGTTTTCAAATGTGTTTAAAGAATAATTAAGGCATGGAATGCATACCGTCCTTCTCAAAATTCCTTTTATATGTGAAATCATATAAATAAGCATGCAAAACTTCATCCGGAAGCTTAAGTTATTTTCTTTCCAAGTCCTCCAAGGTATGTGTTTCGATACTTAATAAAATTTATAAAGGGACATGTAGAAACCTGAGGATGAGGCACAATTTTGTGTCATAATTTTCACTCAACATGGGGAAAAGATGGAAAAAAATTCCTACCCTCCCCCATTAAGCACTCTGGTCACACCATATGACCTCGACGGCTCACTTTAAGAAACTTTGACCAGTTTGACTACCTCCTCCACCAACTCCTGCATGCATGCCACTTGTCAAGATGAGGCTAGGGAACCATTTTGTGCACCTATTTTCCCATTAAAAGGGGAAAATTGGGACAAAAAATTCACCCCACCCCCTTTAGGCTCCATAGTTCCTCATACGACTATTTTTATGTCTCCAGGTGATTATTTCCAACTCCTCCCTCCATTTCTCGCGGCCAGTGAATGAGCACCACTTGTCATGAAAGGGCTAAGGAATATTTTTGTGCACCTATTTTTCTAAACCAAGGGGAAAATGGGGAAAAACAATGTGCCCCACCCCCTCATGGTTTTTCAAAGCATACAAAACCATAACTTAGCCATTTTCATGCTCATCCCCCCCACATTTCTCCTCCCGTTGCCGAAACTCTATCAAAATTTTCATCCAATGCTTCCTACAAATTTTTATTACTCCATCCATTACTGCCATATTTTTATAAATCAGAATAAGAATAAAACATGAAGACATCTTGATTTTTGAAGACTCAAGAAGAAATTTTTCGTTTGAAGAACTCCGTAGCACGTGAAGAGAAAATCCTCATAACTAAAAACCAAGTGCACATATTGATGCGGGGTTTTCTCACAATCATCTATATTTTTAGAGGACATTAGAATCCAAGAGGAATATTTTTCATGCATGCCCTATATTTTTTGTAATGAAGAAACCCTAGTTTCCCCATGGAAAAACTTTTAAATTGAATTCCATTTCCTAGACTCCGGGGAGACTTTAATTTTAGAGGTGCACTAAATAGAAAAACCCATACCAAAAATTTGATTTCTCAAAAACCTAGGTCTAAACTCCATTTAATAAAATAGTACCCTCTATACAAGCACTTGCTATTTTTTAGTAAGTCATCACAAAAGGAAAAAAAAAAAGAAAAAAGGAAAAAAGCGAAAGGCTAAGCAAGGGAGAAACGAAAGGGCAGTTTCAATAGAAGTAAATGTTGCACAAGAGGATTCATCTGAAGGATAAACGAGTGTCCCAACTTCAGAAAGGAGAAAAATTCCACATTTACCTATTTTTTAGTAAATCCACTTTCAAGGCAGGAAGTGTTTTTCGAGTCAGGAAATTCAAGCTCATAGGATTTTTATGGTCTCATTTTCTAAACATTTTCTTCAAAGGAACAATGGTGTTTCGGGTTTCTAAATGAACATTAATAATTTTGATCAATGGTGTATTCATAATTTCTTGTCTTTACCTTATCAGTGTGAACGAGAAAAGTACATCTTTCTAGGAGTCATCTTTGTTAGTGGAAATATGGAAATATCATAGAGGATCATCACAAGCATTGCCCATAGGTCATCTAGAATCCACATCATGACATCCCAATTGTGTCTTTCGACACTCATCCTATATTCTAGGTTGTTTTCGAATCATGTACAAGGAAGGAGTTTCTAATCATCATCATCAAAATGTTCAAAGTGTGCTCTGTTATAACTCTGAAATCAGCATGGCAATATTGCAAAGGGTCATCGCAGGGGTTGGTATTCATTCTCAACTTCTTCAAAATGAACCTTCGTGAGAAATTTATGTGGTCATCTGGGTAAGCATTCAACATTATTTCTAAATACTCAGCTCAAGGTGTTGATGCATCATTCAAAGGAGGTTTCTCATGGTGTAAAGAGTTTGAGGATTTAGAGGTCATCATATGGGAGCATTTTTCCATATCAATCAGTCGGTAGAGACATCTTCTTCATCGACAGTCCTTCTTAGTTTTCTCTCTCTTCTCTTCCCCCCACTTTCTCTCTCCTCCATGTTCTAATTATTTGTTGGGGTTACACTTTTTCATAATGCCTTTAATTAATTAAAAATGAATTTGTGTTTATAATGTAATACGTCACCCTTATTTTATTAAAGGGGACTTAATATTTTCCTAAGAATAAAAAAAATTCATAACGTTGGGGGGAAGCATTGAAGGTCCATGAGGGGAGTGGCGAAGAGTCTCTTCTCTTTCTTTAAATCGTAGAAAAAGGCACCATTTTCCAAAGGGTTGTCCATTTGTGTGTTTCGGAGAGATGTATTGCTTGTGAAGAATAAAAAATATAGCACTTCCTCTATTTCCCATCTTTGTGTTCTTCTCATTATCACTATTGTACAACTTTTCTACAACATCAATGAAGAAAGAAGGAGTTTTCTGCTATAGACACCTGAAATTGGTATCCCTACCCTTGTTTGCCCATGTGCACATATTTTATTAGGATCCTTTCTAGGTTCCATTTAGTTAAATACATCCCCTTAATTTAATTGAAATAACCATCCCATCACCTTTAATTAATTAAATCCTATTAATTAATTAATTAATATCCACATCATATCATGCACCAATCCACTTTCTATTTAGGAGGATTTCATCCTAAATCCCTATCCTACACTTTTTCCTAGATTTCTTCCTTTCTATTTTTATGCCCTAACTACCCATGATTCATCCCCAAACAACATAATCCCACATATAAGCTTTAAATAAGCTTTTTCCCTACTTGAAAACACTAAATCACGCCAAAATCACAAAATCTACCCCATATGGGAAAATTTCCCTGTAGTTGGTGGTGACCCAGCCCATTCACCATGGACGCTATAAAACTTAGTTAAATATTTCTAAAAGAGAGGAGAAATCAGATTCATGTGAATTTTGGAGCTTCCTTGTGACTTGTGAACTCTCCCTCATGCCTAAGTGTTCCTGTAACAGTTACAGATCTCCTAGACATCATTTCAAAATGCTTACATCACTCACAATCATCCTTCATGAGATTATCATTATATTTGTGTTTCTTTATTTAGGTTTTATTGTATTATTGTTGTTTTTCTTGTATCTAACCTTTTACAAGAGTAAGCGATCCTTAGTAGCACTAATAAATTTTTGATCAATCTCCTTTTCTAGCTTCTTTACTTTCAGGTTTCCCTTTCTACCCAATTCTCCTCGGCCTTATCAAACTCTATCTCATTCACTATCATTCAACTCAATTTTTCATCAACTTGGCCCTCTGTAACTATGCCTTTTTTACTTCTAGATCCATCTCTAGCCTCAACAGGTGTTCTCTTTCTGTCTCAACTTGCTAAAGCCATCATCTAGTTCCTCCGTTGCATTAAAAACAACCTATTTGCATCTCATTCACTATCACTTCACCTTGGTCACCATCAACTAGGGTCTTGATTTCCAATCTACCCTTCCAATATATATTTTATGTCATTCTTTGGTTTCTGCTCATTCAGATCCCTTCTGCAGGTTGGCTCCAACATACACAAGCCCTTGCTGCATCCAGGTTGCACCCAGATATTGCAGGGTTTGCATATTTCTGTTACATTCCAGATCTAGCCTCTAAGATTATTGTCGACCTGCCTTTGCATAGTCTGGGTCACCGTCAACCCATACTAGGTAACCTTTAATTTACAATTATTTCAATTAAATCAAATTTTATATCAATTTCAACTATTTTTTAGATTCAGTAGCACTTTTGTTTCTGCATGTAATTTCTTTATCAATATTTTAATTCAATCTTTCTTTAAAATGGGAGTTGACATTCATGAAAGGAAGGTAATATGTCTTAGAACCACTTTGTTAGGAAAACCCCACATATCCCATCTAATAAATCTCCTTTCCAGTCTGTCTTATTTGTAGGTCATAATTTTGTAGCAATAAGGATCTATCATCACTTTACACCCATTCATCCATCACATCATGTTAGAGGTACTATAAACTCTCCATGTTATGATTTTCTAGTTAATTTAATTTCTAGTTCATTCATTTGATTAGGAACGAATAAATTTTTCCAACATTTATGGCACACCTGATGGGACCAGCCTTTGGTGATCCCTTTTCATTCATTTTCTATTTTTCTTTCTTCTTCTGTCTTCTATTAATGCTACTTCGCGAGGCCCTATGTTTTTCTTGCTCATGTTGGTTCGACTGTTAGATTTATCTTCACTAGAGTTTAGATAAAAAGGAAAAGCTTTATCCATGTTTTCTTCTTTTTCCTTATTTTCTCTTTTTTGCATCGTATTTCCCTTTTCTATGTGTGTCCTCATCGAAAGATCACACTTCGATTTTGTTTTAAAAAGAACCTTCCTTTTCTACACCCTACTTGCTCACATAGTTTAAGTAGGGGTTAACTTGCTGCATTTCATAATCCTCACACACAACCCAAGACTCACAAATCAATCAACACAAAACAAACATCCTACCTGATAGATTGATTGGGACTTCATCACCCAATACAAAACAGCGTGAGACTCTCCCAAGCTAAAAAAAACCAGAAACTAGACATATATTGCTTTCTTTTAGGTACCCTATTATCTATCCTCTTTTTTATTTTCCACATTTTCTAAATTAAAAACAATAAAAAAGAACTGTTTGCTTGATATTCTTGTTTTAGTTAGCATAAAAATTGTTCTTGTTTCATGCACATAATTACTCATTTAATAGCCAAAAGAATGGAACAAAAATACCCTTCAAATAGTTTTGTCTCGAATCAACAGAAGTCTACTACAACAATTACTTCATCCATTCCCTTGATTACCTCTTTCATGAGTACCAATCCTCTCTTTAGTGCCTTTTACCAAAATACTATCTTCAAACCACCACCTTAGGAGAAACTAATCACTTCTTCTACAATCATTCCATCCCATCTAAACAAGCCACCCATCCTTCTACATCCAGATCTTTTGGACCTCCAGTTATACCTTGTGGTGACTTGGACTTCTAGGATCTCCTTAATGCCAATCCGGTGGCTCTCCAAGACTATCTTCTTAGGAAATCAACTCATCTTCCCCTAGATGGTCCACCTCTTCAACAAATTTATCCCAATGCCAATCAATAATTTTCAGTGAATGAGCTTTCCTCATCTTCTAATAATCCTCCATCCCAATCAATATAATTGTCACCAATACCATTCCTATTGCCTCTTCGGCCCTAATATCACATCCCCCATTTGGAGAGCATGATCCCCTCACATCACACATGCATATCATCACTTCCCAACCTCATCTTATAGGTGATATGCCTTATTCAGTGTCTAACCCCTTTTAACAATAATTTCAACCTACCTTTACTCATCAAGTGCCTACCTAGTCTCAACAATCATACGACATCCCCAATGAAACAAAACATAACATTCAAAAATCAACCTATAACTCACACTCATCAATCATCCCCCCAACACACACTCATCCTCACAAGACTTTATCTTTCTACCTGTTGGTCCGAAATTGTCGCCTGGACATATCTATGGATAGACGAGCCAACAGTGTGGCAGGGCCGCCCCTCTTGAGTCACAAAGCGAAACTGGTTTATTGCTATTCTAACTAGCGAATCTATGCAAGTCTCACAGATTCTACCTTCGGGGGTTTTTTGGGATCTCATCCCCATAGGGGTGTTTCGACCGGAAAAGAAAGGAAAGGAGATGGGATGAAGAAAGAGTAGGTCCGAAGGAAGAAATAATGAATTCAAACAAAAGGTCAAAGGTTTAGGTTTTTGGATTGGTAAGTAAAACAGAGCAACCTACTTGCATAAACGAGCACGCATACTGATGATTAATAATGACAAAAAGGGAATATGAAATCTCAAGATAATAAACACATATAGATCTAAACAAAGAAAGGTCCTGGTTTATAACACATCCCGTCTATTCAGGCACAAATTCTCATAGTTGGTATTACTGTTTTCTTTTGTTACAAAAAGCTCAAAGTCTTTTTCTCTTCACTATATTTTCATCTGAAAGATATCCATCCATTTCCCCAATACAACAAGTATTGGGTATTATTAGAAGAAGAAGAGAAGAAGGCAAAAAGGAGCCACAACTATTTACCAAGATATTTACAAATTCTAAAAGTCATTTTGACTTTACAACTTGTGGATGAACTCATCCTATGATGCAACATATGGATGACATCATCATTTGTATCAACACACTCAATTTTCCAAAAAGAAGACGAGAAGAGAAAGATAAGAAAGAAGAAGAAGAAGAAGAATACGAAGAACAACTATTCACCATCATCTAACGACCGACAAGGGGTGGGGACTGCTTTTGTTGCTCCTCAGGTGACTAGATATTGGAACTAAGAGCGTATTACATGAACTTGTTGTTATTGGCCCTGTTGATCCTGGAAGGGATCCTTGTGCTATCACTTATTCCTCCTCACAAGTCTCCCGCTCATCTATGAGCTTTTTCTGGGATTTTGGAATAGGTCCTTTTTCCACCTCAATGAATAACCCATGAAGTCCCTACAGCCCGTCAGGTTTTTGATAGATTCTGTTCAAATGTGACGACCTCTGTGCCCCGTTCCTTGAGAAGCGATCTCCCCCCCACTGAAGATCCTGGTGGTTTCAGTTAGCTTTCCTTCAAGTGAGGAAGAGTAATTACCCCCCCCCCTCCCTGACATATTAAGAACATTCGTTCCATTTGGTGCAATCGCATCCAGAGCGTCTTTCCTTGACTTTGTTAATCTTTCTAGAATAAATTCTAACTAATCCACCTGGTAAGTCCAGAGTGGGACATGATTTTTGTTGAGGCCCTTGGATGGCCGAAGACACCTGACATTGACTAATCTTCGACTGAACCAGTCAAGACATTTGTTTGGCAGGTCTCGTGCTACCATCTGGCATGTTCCAGCTCTTCTGAAATATGGGCCCGCTAAACGCTTGGAGCTCTGTTATTTGCCTTACTGATTTTCAAGGACAAATCCAGAGAACTCGACGATCACGTTTTTTTCTTTTTTCACTGTCTTTGAGGATTTGGCTCCTCCAAGTGGAAACTGCCGATTACGCCTACTCACCGCTCTTGGCAATACTTCATTAATTTTTCTTCTTCTCTCCTGGCTGAGAAGCTCAGAAGTCTGTCGGCAGGAAGTTTTGGGAGGGTACTTACCCTCTTTATAAGGCTTGGAGCAGATTATTTGTTTTGGCTCCTTCAGTTGCCTTTTCTCTCTCTTCCTTTATAGCCTTTACCTCTTGCAGAGGGCGTCAACTGCAGAAAGAGCTCCCCTGAAGACTTTCGGAAGATGTCCCCCAGTGTGTCCTTTGGGCACACGTAAACTTGTGGTACAGATCCTTTTTCTCTTTGGGGGATTGGAGTATTCGATTTCCATAACTCCTCTCCTACAACACTTTGCAGAAAAGCGCGTGACAAAGGCTTCTACTTCTTTCTTCCGCCCCCTGAATGGGATCACGGAAAAGTCCATCAGAGCGATGGTAACTTTCCTCTTTGTGCTGACTTAAGCTGCTAAGAGATGTGATAGAAAAACAATCGTTAATTTTGTGATTGCGGAGCGGAGATGTTTCTCAGCTTCAATCCGGGTGTACTCTTTATCTTACCCCTGATGCAAACTCCACCCGCATAGCCTGGGATTAGTCCTCTTGATGCTTGCCAGAATGACGTTGTTAGGAGGTTCATAGGAATGTCAAGTTGTGTCTAAATTTTTAGCTGCTAGAGATTGCGTGCTATAATTATCCCCCAACAAAATGATGATCAGGACATATTCTTGTTCATGGTTATAAGTACCGCAACATCTCATTTAGGGAAATAATGGCATAGAAAGATTAAGCACAAAACCCTCCTCTAGGAACGTAATGGGTATTGAGTCTCAGAAGTTGCTGCCTGGTGGTGTGGTCGATTTGGCCACGGTTAGCCCTTTTTGTTTGTAAGGGTTAAAACCTGTCATGTTGATACACGATCTGCATTGTCATCCAGGCTTAGCAATTGCTTGATGGATGGCCACAAGTGGCGTGGGGGTATGACGAGTATTCTCAAAGTGATGACAGTGAGGTATGACTACTCTCCTTGCTGGTTTACGACACACCTTGTTCTTTTTTGACATTGGAATCCCATCAAGAATATGTTGACGGCGCTGAGGATTACACTGGTGAATGTAGGGACTAGCCCCCTATCAGTTTGGGCATCCATGACGCAGGTGGACGTTAGGGGGTGTGGGCGGACCCAGAAGGATAAGCAAGAAAGAGGGGAGCAATTCTTGAGTTCTGACATCATGTACATCACCTGGGACTCGGGCACCGGACCCTTTGATATATTTATATTTCATTCTTCTTCCGTAGTTTGGCCTTTCCTTTGGATTTGTGGGTCTCTTGTTGGATGGTTAGACATTATTCTTTCAAATTTTAGTTGTTGATTGAATGAAGAAGAAGCGAGCGAGAACCCAATCCGAAAAGGTTTGTATTAGCCCATTTGTCCTTCATTGAAATGTTAGCATGAGAAAGAGTTGAGATTTTAGAATCGGCGCATGGCGCATGAAAGCTGAAGTTACAGGGTAAATAGGTATAGGCGCAATGGATTAAAGTATTGCAAGTGTTAAACGGCACAAAAAGGCGCATGAGCATAATCCGTAGGATGCATTTACAAAAGGCACATAAAAATATTTATGTGACGGAGACAGGATGACGAAGTGCAGGCTTTTTAATTTACATGGGGATTGGTCCCCTTTGGCGCATGTATCGTTTGTGTTACATTAAAATTCTCGTGCCGCCAAAAGCCTAACTTGGCGCAGCGCATGGAGGGTCATAAGGAAATAATGTTTTGACAACGGAAAGAATGCGCATGCGCTTTAACGTCTTGCACTTGGCGAGATTAGCGGTGTTTGCAGATGAGGGGCCCAGGGCGCATTGTTTAGCGATTTTGCAACAAGGAAGGTTGGTGCGCCATGAAGGGGCACAGGGCTAGTGTTGTGACAGGGAAGATGGGCGCCATGGCGTGAGATTTAGTCAGTTGAGGGGGTGACAGATGCGCAAAGGGGGCAAGTTTTTTGATGTTGCAAGATGCACCCCCAGTTACACCAAAGGGAGGAAAAAAAAACACTCATCTTCATTTCTCTCTTCATTTTTTAGAGTTGGTATGGGTAATGAACAACTTATTTAAAAAGGAAAATAAAACTGTTTTTAGACAAGTTCCCCTACAAGAAGCTATGACAGAGGGGAGGGATGTATGGGAAATAGCAAAAGGCGGAGGCTAGATCAACCAATTTTTGAATCCCCAAACACAAAACTAAAACATCAGACCACCAAGCACCAAGACCAAAAATGCAAAACACAGGAAGAGATAAAGAAAAGAACACTTACCCAGATGCATAGTGAGAATTGGACCAAACGGGCCACACGCGTTTAAAACATTTGAGGCAGGGGTGAAAGGGCCAGAGAAAATATTCACGTGATGCCACTGGTGATGAAAATGACATTGTGGGTGAGAAAACACATAATAAGTGAGAAGTCATAAATGCGCCACCAACTTAGAAAGGGCGCACCAAAAGTTGTCGGACAGGAAGGCAATGCCCCCTTTAGCGCATGAAAGCATTTCCAGCATGAACTAAGGTGCCTTTGGTGCACCAAAAAAAGTTGTGTTACATGATTTGGGGCCTTTGGAGCACCTAAACGTGTAGCCCAAAAAATTTGTGCTAAATGAAGGGGCATGCGGCTTGGCGCACGCAGAGACGACTCAAACATACAAGGACACACCAAAGGCGTTGACACTGAAAAATATGACACCACAGGCTTTAAAGGGGGCGCACCAAAAGTTGGTGTTACAACGTAATCCATGCGCCAGCAAAAAGACAAAAAAGACTAAAGTTGAAAAAACCAGATTTCCAACCCGGGAAGGGATTTTGCGGTTTCGACAAGCAAAAGGGATCCCTAAAGGGATCGGAAAAATTTTGGTATGGTTATCGGTAAAATTGCGTTGTCAATTTTAGGTGATAAGGACTACTCAAAGTTTGTAACACAACCCATTATCACCCAAATGATTACATGCATGCTCTCAGAAAAAGGTTAAGCCAACCTTGAGAACCATCACCCTAGTGTAAAATTTGCATTATATACGAACAAACTGCAATGCGCCATATCCACTATCTATTAATTTGTACCTCCCCATGGAATTGTGAAATTTCACAGTTTTAACAAAAGGAGGATCCATAACAACACCTTCGGATTGAGACATATGTTATTATCTTATGAAATGATCAGGACTGATCTCCGACTTTCGCAATGTCTTGACTAGTCCAACATAGAATGTATAATAACATCCTCAATATTTGACATTTTTCATTCAATTAGATGCTTGCAATAATTTTTAGAACATCACCTTTTTTAAACCATCATTATGGTAAAATCACTATCAATGATCTATTTCCATCTGAAATTTGAAGATGATTCCATACAAATTCCGCGCACAGTGGTTAGCATTATAAACAACTATGTTTAACTTGCAAATGGAATTCATGAATTTCTTCCATGTTCATGACCCAAACAATATCTACCTACAATCCAATCCTTCCAAACTTGACAAATCCTTCACATGGTTGCAAGATTGAAACATTCGCCTAGCAGGGGATTTAAAATAGCCCGCCCCCCCACACCCTGGAAAACGGAGCGGCCACGACACCACGGACCGCTCCTCCCCCCCGTGTTTTTTTCAGGACACCCAAGGAACGGGCTGCGCGTGGACCGCTCCCTGCGGCGCCGGCTCTTTCCCCCCTCCTCCTCCCCGGTCCCCCGTGCGGCTGGGCCCCACGGCTCCGGGCGCCGGTGGCGTCTCCTTTCGTCGACTATTCACCGCGCGCGCGGAGTACACAACAGCAGTCCAGCACAGCCCCCTGCACAGTCCACTCCCCGGTCCTTTTCCGCGGCGGAGGGGCGGTGCCCGGACTCCTGCGTGTGGCAAGGAGATGAGAGGAAAATACATAGATCCACCAGCGAGAAAGCCACTCATCTGCCCCGGTTTTGCGGCGGAAGAAGCCAAAATGACGACTGTGGTATCAAATATTCTCGTTCATTACCAACATCTGTACATGGATCGAGCAAGATTCCATAACCTTCACCCAACTACATCCCTCCGGGGTCATAGGGCTATCTTGACAAGGTTATATGCAAAAAACTAATTCACTACCACCCTATATACAGTGAATAGTCATCCAAGAATTGAAAGGAATGAAAAATTTTGTGGTATTGTGAAGAACCATTACTGCCAAATACACCAAACTGAGGTACGACATGAGAAATGTAACTTTCAGGATTGGTTCAAAGCTTCCACTGAGTAGGGGCAAATTCAAAGTCCGATAAGGGAAGTTTGCAGCAAGCAATCGGGGCAGATCAAACAACCGGGACCCAAAACCATGAAAAATAGCAATCGCAACCACTAACAACCCTAGCAGCTAGATAAATGTAGGACTATGATATTGTTTATAAGTCATTTTACACCTGGTCTACAACACACAGATATGGAAAAATTATTTCTTGGGTAGACTCACATATTTGGGTAATGCACACGTGTTATTTATTAAAAATCAAACCCATATTGGGATTAACAGATTGGAAAGAAACAAGAAATACTAAATCTGTTGTTGGAGCAAATACAAACCTACCTTCAGAATTTCATATTATATTATTAAAATTAGTAAAAAATGGAGGACTAGTAAAGTGTGTTAGCAAATATTATATGTTTTTGAAACACTTCTTGATTATAATGGAATGTACCTTATGGAATTATTTTTGGATCATATGTTTATTATATTTGTTTAATAACTTGGGGCTTGGGGATGTAGTTCTTATTATGTTCCAGAATTGATATGCTTGATTTAGGATGCGAACGATTTATAATTGCCTGCGAATACAAGTGTGGATAAACATAAGCTCCTCCTTAAATCAAAGTTTAAAGGGATGTTAAAACTTTAGTAAATATGAAAAAATCATATGAAGGATATTTGGAAAAATAGGAGATAAGTGATGGGTTTTGGTTGCTGCATTGGTAAATGTGCCATAAGGAAGTTTTGTTTTTTTCTAATGTTAAAATCTTTATGTGATTATCATTAACCTAAGAATATATTGAATGATAAAGCAGTACAAAAAATTGAATCTTCAGTAGCATTACGTACATATTGCTCATGGGGTTATTTTCTATATGATTATAAAATATAGAAAAGATTTAAAATTGTGAACTAGATGGTTGTTTTTTCTTGATATGAAATAACACAGTTCTTTTAAATTTGAATCGATTTTCCTCTGTGAGGATTGTCGTTGTGAAAGTGGGTATAGATAGTGGTGTTGGGAAAATGGAAAATCTATGTTGGTTGTCAACATAAGATATTGAGCTGCTATAAAAACTAAAAAACTTGTCAAATTAATGTATTAGTGTATGAATTTTAGTTCCTTATATTATTGTCTACTCAGGAAATCAATATGGTTATTGGTTTTCGTGATTCTTTGCTGGGTTGTCTTTAGAAATTTGGTATATTACGCATGTTCTCATATAAACTGAGTCTTTATCGATTAGTTGATGTTCTATTTCCTTCCTTGTGAAGCATTGGGAGCTCTCACTTGTGGAGGTGTGTTGGGGGAACAAATAGCTATGGTGGATGGAAAAATCCATCCACTGATTTTCGCCCTCTAATAGTTGCACAAATGGACTATGGGTTACACTGGAAACTTTGTAAAAATGGAGTTGACCTACTATATACATATACATAAAAATTATATGTCATATTTTTGTAATTGGTAAGGATAAAACTTGTGCCATGAATTTAATTATAGATTATAAAGTAAATTGTATAAATAAGGATTATGAGAAATTAATTCAAGACTTAGATTTTCAAATGTACGAGCTTTTTTGGAGAGGATAGGTGTAGAGACATAAACTGGATAAAGACTTTAATGAAAGCATTAATATTATTGGAATAGTGCGCTACTAGTTGATTTGCACGTGTGTCCCGGTTATAAGAAAGACTGCAGTCCAGTTAGCAGAAGAGGTATATTGTTAGGGAATTTCATGTGTGGCTATTATTGTAAAGGCGCATGGAATTCACATTGTCCTATTTTGGGAGTCATACAAGTGGGTGAGGGAAAGTACCCACTGTGTACAATATGTAGGACTGACATTAGTAGAAAAGGAGGATGGATTATGTGAGAAATGGATTGTTGTGAGATTATGCTGCCCAGGATTTAACGCGTATGAGCTAAGGTATAAGTTCATGTTTTTCTTTGGTTAATATAATGAGGTGCATTGCTGAATCAGAGTATTTTAATCATGAGTATAATTGGTTTTGATGATTGAATTAATTATGTTTATTATTCAATATTAATCTTTAGATCCAAATATGGAACAGCTCGTAGAATGTTATATTTAAATAGATTGAATGCATTAATTCATCTCATGCTAAACATTCCTCCAAAAAAACTTAAAGAGGGTTTGTACCTTTTTACACTTGCGGTGAGCGCTCAGTCTATAGGCATGAGTGAGTGCACCCATGCATGGCTTATCTGTAAATTCTAGGTTACCTCATGGTTTGTGCCAGGACATCTTTTTCAGTTTTTCAGATGGTTCCACTATGAAAGACATATCGGATTGACCATAGAAGTGTTGAGGAGTGATATGATCTAGAAGAAAATACACTGGAGGGTTCAACAATGGATTGAGTTGAACACACCCACAATGGGTGGGTACATAATATTAGAAATTTTTACATATCTTTAGTATTTTTCTAGTATAACTCGATCAAGTGGGCTGGTTACTTATTACATCTAAAAGGCTTGCGGTATGTGCAACTTTTTGGATGAGGAGAAATGAATTCCCTCTATGATGTTGATTGATGTTTGGATACTTACTTGATAAATTGGTTTCATGGTGTCTACAAACTATATTCTGAGTCCCTATTTCCCTTATTTTTCCCATAGGTAGCCGGTTTCAATTTGTATTGATATCCCAGGGGAAACTTACCTGCAATTCATTCCAGGTGATCAAAATATGGTTGAACCATAACTTGGAAAGAAAACGATGGCGCAACTAAAACCCACCAAGTAGGGTTCATGAGTGGTTTGGTGATGAAATGATGCCCGGTCCTTGCAATAGAAAGGTATAGAGAAAGGAAAGAAGGTTACGTTAATGAAGAGACGAGAGGGGGGGGGGGGAATAAAGAAGCAACGAGAGTGTGTAGAGAGGGGGGGGGTGATCCAGAGAGCACATGAAATCTCCCAATTTGCGAAGCATGATAGGGAACCCCCAACGACTCACATAGAAGTGCACCAGTAGTAGAGATGACTGGGCCAAAGTTGATATCTAAACTACCGGGAAAAACCTGACTTGCACTGACTTATTTAGTAACTAGTATGACAAATAGCATAAGCTAATTTCGGAGTGGGTGAGAAGGATAAGTCATGTAGAAAATACACTGATGTAGGAAAAGTCCTATTGTTGTTGAGGTACCCTTTCAGTTGTATCATCGCAAGAATTTAAGTTGCATTAAATTGGACTCACTTGGGAAAGTGATAACACGTAGAGCTTGCGGGGTGAAAGAGTACCTTACTGCTGGGACATAAGGATCAATGCTTTCGTCCATCTAAGATACAGGTTGAGGGATCAAAAGTTATAGTTTGGTTTCGAGTTCCAGGGATCTGTGGTTCTAGAGGTAGGGGAAACACATGAGGGTTGGATTCCCAGTGTGAAAGGGTCTCCACACCAACCCGCATAATATTTACTGGAGATGTCTCTCATTTCAAGAGAGTATATGGGGCATAGAATATGATATTGACCACATGATCATGGTGTAATATGTGGTGCACTAAAGGAATACACGACTCTGGTGCAGGGCAAGTTAATTCGTCACTACGTTAAAGGGCCAGCCACAACTGGTCATAACGTTTGACTTGTCAGACGTGTTAGGGACTATGTAGCTTTAAAATAAGATTCTAAGAGTTCACATCCTGAGTTGAACATAAGAGTAAAAGTGCACCAAGATATTAAGAAGGCAATACTGAGAGTGTTAAAGAGTATATGCTCATTTTCGGTCCAAAAACAACTTTATCTAAATTTCTTATGTATTCAGAAGCCAGCGATGCGAATGGTTTGTGGAGGTTGATCCACACTTTTAGAAAGGTGCTATCACAAGACATACATGTGATAACGTGAATCCATTAAGAAAACTTAGCGTTGTAGCGGTCCAAATATAGACACTGGGGTTGATACCATTTGGTAACATAGATTAGAACCATGGCCAAAAAGAAGTTGAGAAGTATCAAACAATTGTGTAGCACATGGAGACATGATGGGGATTGGGCTGTATATTGTGAAGTGGAAGGGTCACACCAAGGATACGTTATCACTGAGATTAGACACTCATTTTGCTATAGACATGAGATATGTCATTAAACCAGTTTAGCAACTACCAATTATAGACACAATAATAAGGAAGAACTCTCTTCTATGTAAAAATGGCCCCCCCCCCCCCCCAATTCCACAACTCACGAAATAAAAGACTACTAACTGATTGGTTAGAGCCATGATGCTATTGATATTGGTGTATGATAGACAGGAGTATTAGATAACTCTAAAGGAAAGAGCGAACATCAGGATTGAGATCACAATCAAGTGCACTATGATCATAATGAGGGGCATTTTGAGAGTCATGACGAGGGTCAAGGGGGGGATTACCATGGGGGTAGAGGACAGGTTGTGGGGTGGAACGTACGGGAGTCCCTCACGCAAATGTTATTGAATGGGGATCTCCTAACCACTACAGCATGAATGTCCTCATAAATATTTACATGTCTTCGTGGAGATAAGAATAATATTATGAGGAATTCCTAGACTCATGGGATCCTATTAAGTAACATAAATAAGAAAGAAAGGGAGGATGATTAGGATACAAACAAGCGGGAGAAATATGTGTGAGATGCCCAGTTGGACACCGGATATGAGAAATTACCTGGAAATATCAATACGCGTTGACGCCAAAGTCAAATAGTGTGTCAGTTAGAAGCATTCCCAGTCACTAAGGAGGAGGTTTACATGTGCAGTACCATATTCCTATATGTGAAAGGATGTTATCAGGAACTATGGAGGAGGCTGTACCAAAAATATTTAGGGTGAAATATAATGTTTACAGATCTAATCATTGAAGATGAAGCAAAAGAAAGCAACAGAATTGGTCCAATATGATATGGATGACCTGAAAGAGGCATGTAAGATGTTTTGCAAGGAGAATATCATTCCAATGTTAGGGAATGAATTGGTAAGGGAAAATTCAATGCGCAAGTATGAGACTGAGTAGATCCTACAGCTAAACCTTCCCCCCAGAAACTTAGACTATGACAAGCGAGATCAATTTGAATGTTGTTTGGGAGATGGTTTTGAGTATTAATGGATGATATAGGCAAAAAGTCAATTCTTACTTTAGCAGATGGTACAAATGGGACGATCTCCCTTGCAGCCATCTTCAAATGATTATGTATGGCTAACCTACTAAGGCCACTCCCATCGAGTCTTTAAAAGTACATCCATTACAATACATGGAGCCAAGTTTCATGGGATATTTGAGTTTTTAGCACTGCAAGCAGAAGAAGAAATTTTCCAAAGCTCTACTTGGTGTCTTGTGCAATAAATCATGTTGATCTTAAATTAGGTGATTATAAAATGTAAACAAGAGCAAAGAGGTTATATCCTTTAAGAGATGGGAAATATGAATCCTATGTTGACTTTGAGGGGGAAAGATATAAAATGATTTTATACATGCCATCTGCCAGAGGGTTGAGCAATCTAAACGAAGGAATCCTCAGTGGGAAGATGCATAGTCTATTAGCAATACTACAAGTGTTGTGATAAATGGGTCTCATAGATTATGAGTTGGTGGGAATACAGAAAGAGAACAGTTGTACAAGGGCAACAGACCTTGTTGTATCAGGATAATAGGTAAATGCTCAGTACCTTGTTACATTGGAGAAGGGGATCCTACAGTATTTCTATGTGCAATGAAGGAATAGTGGATAGACCATTTGGAGAGATGGAATATGCTAGTATATACCTTGCATGGGACAACAACACGTTGGAGGGTGGTTCACAAGGATAATCTTATAGAATGGAATGAAATTAAAGAACTCTTTTTAGAGGTTTTCAAGATTCATTGCAACTACTCAAATATGCACTTACATGAAATCAACCTGTTCTATAAACATTAGCAGTTTGAGAGAATTGGATGAGGGGAAAGAAGCTTTCCACCTTCACTCTGGGTGCACAAATTTATTCCATTTACAAGGGCATGAGTTGCCTTGATGTATATATAAATTGGATCCATAGAGAGATGAGGATTGGAAATTGAAAGGATTAATGCAAGAATGACCAATGTGACTATTCTCTCAGTGTAACCTTTGGGAGAGAGGCCAATAATGTTCTACGTGATTAATATGGGAATAGTGCCAGGTGAAGAACTTTCAGTGAGTTATGTATGCAGAAGCCTCTAAGGGACATTTTTCTGAAGAGAAAAAGACAGATGCCCAGTATAGAGAGTGATTCATGAGAAGGAAAAAGAAATTGTGATGGTTTGAAGAAGTAAAAAATATGGAGTGTAGATCATTAACGGGTGGGATGGACTTTTGAGTTGCGGGATAATACCACATGAACTTTCATGAAACCTAATGGGAAGACAAAGAAATGAATATTGGATAGATATGAACCTCTAAGTAAGGCCATTATTAGGGAGATTGGTTATGGAATTGAAGTGGAAAAAATCATTGGTTACTATGAGATTATCAAAATTCTTCCCGTAGGATACCGATGGAACGCCAGATTGAGACCTTATTGGAGAAATGAAGATAAATCTTAAGGGAAGTTTGAAATGGTTAGAAAGAGACCTATAGATGAACCCACTGTGCCCAAAAATAGGTCAAAGAAGAAATTGAAAAAAATGTAAGTCTGGCAATCGCAAGCCCTGGGAGTCAGAATGGGTTATCCCAATGCGTGTTCAGTATCAAGACGAATATGGGTCAGATAGGATCTGTTGGATTAGAGGGAGTGAATGTTATGTTTGACTGATGTTTCTTATGACCATTCATGAGAAAATACAGAAGATTGTAGGGGAATAAATATTTTGTATAAAAATGGATTTCTAGGTATCATTAGGTTTAGGATGACATGGAGGATATGAAAGAATACTTTAGTTGAATGGGTAGACGTTCCTTGTACGGGATTCTGGTTGAAAAAATGCACCGGCTATATTTTTGCACATAGTTGTTCAAGGTCAAAAGATTTTATTAACAACTTCTTAAGGTTTATTTAGATGATTAGACAATGTAGGGACTTATTAAGGATCATTGGACATGATCTATGTTGTTGAAAGAGTAAAAGTTAAGATCTCTTTAAACTTAAGAAATGTGTATTTACTCTAACATTGGAAGTAGGGGAACATTCATCTGTTAAAACGAAAGTCTGTTGGATTGATCCAAAAGGTACAGTCATTATCAGGCGTGGGAGTGGAAGAGCTAACAATCAAGTGAGTGCGTGGATTCTTGGGCACATGGGTGGTATTTATATAGAATTTATAAAGCGGGTGTCTAAGGTTTGTTTACAACACCCGTGAGGAGTTATAAAAGACAAGGGACATCTAATAGGGAGAACCAAAACAATGACATAGAGCATTGAAAAGAGAAACTTACTCAATGCCTATTAGGTTCATTCGTGGGACAACCTTCAAGTACATGTGGATGCCTTTGGCAGACAGTTGGTGTTGTAATTTTGAAACTAGAGAAGTTATTATAGATCATCCTATACATTCTGGTAGAAAGTTGACTCCTAATAGAAGAGGACCTTATGAAATACAAAAGCTCGTATCTTCAATGATCTCTACGTAACATAAATTAAGGACATACCTATTAAGAACACATTGTATCCATAAATCAACAATGGCACAAAAGTATTTTGAAACACAAGCTTTGTTTTATAGGGGCAATATGCAATGAGTACTTCTTCTTCAAGAATTTGATCACAGCTATGGTAAAAATTGGGAAAAGTAATCTAGAATTGGATCATCTATCAGAATAGTCCGAGAAGAAGCGCATCCATTGAAGATAATACCATGCATTAATGCACAGTTATATAGGTATAAGGCGTTGCCATTTGCATTGAGGATATTGTCTTTTACGATTAGTTATTACGCAAAAAGAAGCGGATGAAATCCTTATAGAAATAACAACTTACCATTCATACGACACCGTTTATGTTGATTAGCAGTGACTACAGTTAGGACAGGATGAAGTATGCTCTGTGTACTAGAAAACAAGCACACATATACAGGAGGAGGCTATGGTGGTTATTGTAGGGCGGGTTATTATGAAGGTGATGCCACTGTGTGTGACAGATTTATCTTGGATTAGGGGGAGAACGTGGTATAAATAGTGTGGACAGCAATTGCACAAGGCTGTGGATATCGAGAGAAGAAGGAAGGGAAAAACCAAATCTAAAGAGATGAAAGCTATAAACCCTATTATTAGTGTAAAAACTATTTGAAAAAGGGCGATAGATTTTGTGGGTCCCCTATTTTGTAGCCGTACGTAGGACGACATTATATTAACACATTACATGATTATCAAACAAGTGGGCAGAAGAGACACTACAAAGGATTATGACAACAGCACACCAGCAGATTTCTATGGGAGAAATATTATTAGACTGTATGTGCCTTGAGTTAACAGGTAGGGAAACATTCAAAGGAGACAGTCAGAATTCGAGTAGACGAATTAATGATTACACACATTATGACGTACACATACCATCCTTAGACAAATGGGATTGTTGACGGGTGGTCGTTCTCCCAACGAGGTTTTGAGCTAAACCTTGACGCAAATTTTTGATTGTGGAAGATACGATTGGGATGATACAGAGTAAATTTTTTGCATACGGAGTATTAGGCTCGAATAGATCCAAGTGGTTGTAAAATCCACACAATTTCAATTGGTTTGGCCAGCAGACGAATAGGAATCTTCTATGGAATTCGTTACGTTCCCGTTAGTATTGTGCATGTTGGAGGCTAGTGATGAGCAGCATTGAAAGAATAATTGAAAAGTTACTTAAGTTGATGAGCATTGAGAAATACATATGGAGTCAGAGCAAGAAAAAACAGGAAGAAAAGTATGGCCACAGATGGATAAATAGGATAAAGATTGAGATAGGAACATGGTGCTTCTTATTATTCAGTTACGCCATCAGGAAAACCAAAAATAAACTGGATTTAGGACCAGTGTTTGTTATCACCACATACTGAAAAAAAACTTTCAAGTTGAAGCTGAGGAATGGAAGTACGAACATGTTACTTAACAGGAGTAGGCGGAGAAGCCTACTATAAATAAGTTTCTAGTGTTTTGTAATAAGGGAATGTTCCTTAGGATCGTTTTCAATTATGTATTCCCTTAAATGTATTTATTTCTACGTCGCTATGCTTGTCAATTTCTTGGGGTTTGGTGAAAATGAAAAAGATGTTTTGTCAGAAGATTACACATTTGAACAATATTTTATGAGCAGGGAAGAGAGGACCGCACAATATCATTTGTGTGGGGGGTTATGGAAAATGGGTGAACATAAAGGAAACAATTGTGCTACATGTCCATTAGTGTGAGATGTGGGAACAGATATTACTCAAATAAAAACATGATGGAGATAATGAAGGAAAGGAAACGTGATGGTAAGAGAGGCCGTAAAGACTAGTCACGAGAAGGTGCAGTGACGTGATGAGGTACTAGGATGCATGGAAAGATGTTTGAAGAGAATATTGTATCGAGAAGGTAGGAAGATTGTAAAAGGTTATAGTAAGGGCGAAGATGTACCACGTGAAAAATGTGAAAAAGGGTCAACTAATGAGGATGTTGTAGGTGATGAGGAGCACAGCAACTATAAAAGGCACTAAACTTTTCAAAATTATTATAAGGAAGGGAAGATGAGTTCATTTACTATATAAATACAACAAATTGAACGAGCCAAGTGAAAGCGAGGTTGATTTAATGGTTGGTGAGGTTTTGCAAGAGAGTGTGAAACTAGAGTGGAGGTAGATTTGTGTGCAGGGAAGCTTACTCCATTGTGAAGGGTGTTGAGAACGTGAGCATTGTTGCAAGCAAGCGCTAGGCACATGTTTAACAGGGCAAGTAGATTAACTAGGTTTTTGGACTCGTCCACAGAAGGAGGAAGGCAAGCTTTTGCTAAAAACTACAATGAGGACAAACTGTTGTGATTTGCATATGGCACAAAGAAAAGCACTGTGTAGGACTTAAAGGGACGATGAAAGAAAGAAAGTGGAAGAGAGGTTAAAATTCTACGAGAGTAATTCTTTTAGAGAAGATCAATACCATAAGGTGTGAGTGTGATTATGGGACAAGATGGGATTCTCACTGAAAGTGCAAGATAAGGATAAACCATCATAATGGATATCAAAATGATTAGTAGACATGTTGTTGAGTACAAAGATGAACAAGAGCACAACAGAGGACTGCCATGTTATAATGACCTAGATAAAAGTTATAAAAAAGATTAGAGTTACTAGTTGTCCGAGCTTCCAGATTTTGGGAAGTATGAAAACCCTGTACGTGGTGAATGAGCAGGGTACATGAAGGACTTTGTATATTCCGACACAGGGTAGGATGGATAGATAACCACTTTTGATTTTAACTATAAAGGATAAGGGGTACAGAGTTGTTGTTTTATTTAATAGTTAATGATTTAGATAAGTAAAACCAAATACTGGAGAGTAAGGAGTTAGGGTTACACCAAGGGTCCATGTAGAATGGATATCGACAAACTGAGAAGTACCCGTGGTAAGGCCAACTTATATTTAGAGAGAAATTGATATTGAGCAAGAGAGGTGGGCAGTTGGAATTACAATGTGGCTACACATACAAGGAAGAAATGTCATGGGAGAATAATTAACAACATATAATGCTAATTGTAGGAGAATCCATCGAGGAAGGCGCAAATGAGAAAAAATATGAGGGGTGTCCTTTATCCCGGTTATTTATGAGATTGGAGGGCCTAATGGAAAGAAAGAAAAGATTGGGAGTACCCAATGAAAACAAATCCCTGAAGTAGAAATATTTGACAAATATGGTGTGAGGGTCAATGCGTGTGCCTAGTCAAATAGAGGGAAAAGAGATGTGGTTGATAGGTCGTGTGCATTTGAGAGGAGTGGTGCATCCCTAAGGAGTTACTTTGGGGGGCAGGTAGTGTAGTTCAGGTTATCACACTTCTGCATTGGATGATTTGTGATAAGGAGGAAGGGACTTGAAAGCCCTGTTATGTGAAGCTATCGTATCAAATTTACAGCAGCTTTACTTAGCCATAGTCCATCGTTATACTTGTTTGATGCAAAATTTTTGCAAAAAAGGTAGACGGCAACTACCACATGTTGGAGCAAGAAGTATGTTATATCTGGTCAGACGCTGCCTAAATTGAGAGGCAGTCAGAAATAATAGCATGAAATCCTTGAGTTTTGATTGCGAGATAGGGAGCCATTGATTATTAACTTTAGCTTACCTAAGTGGAGGGTAAAAAATATTGTGGAGAATGATTGCCTCCCAGGAATGGTAGGGTAAGCACTACAAATAGAGAAGGTAGCAGCTATAGCCCATTAACCTATGATGTAGAATGAGAGGAAGGAAAGCATGAAGATAGTGGGTGGTAATAAGATGGAGGCTATCTGAAGGGTAGAAGCTGAGTGCACAAGTAGTCCACCCTAGGCACCGACGAAAGAAGGAGATGATGATGAATTGGAAGTAGGATAGGCCTGGAAAGAACATGCTTTAAGAGGGCGTGTTTAGACACAAAACAATAAAACTCAAGTGCTACTATAATAAGTAGGGAGATTCCAAGAATCTCTTACACAAAACGAGACAAATGAGGAAACGTAAATGAAATTGAAGAAGGTAGAGGGAGTTGAAGAGAGAGCGCCTGGGTCATAATAAACCACCGAGGATGTGGGAAGAGCCAAGGATGTAGAAAGAGGTTGAGAAGAGGGGTACAAAAAAAGCCAGGAAGAGATTTAGAGCAAGATATATACCTAGAAATAAGGGATTAAATCTCCTTTAATACACTTGATGCTAAGGGAAAGGGGCCGGAGATAAGAGGGAAGTGAAGAGTATGTTGAGCCAGTCAGATATGGGCTATGAAGAGGACACAAGTAAGGATGTCTGCGTGATTAGAATAAGTGGGACTAGGAATCATATGGATGGGAGGTGATAGACCAACATAATGTGAGCACCCATGTGAGGGAAAAATAATTGTTGGTATATGTTGAACTATATGTATGAGTTGATTTTTTTGAGTGTGTGGGAAGAGTATGTTATCAAGGGAATGAGAAAGGAACCAAAAACAAGAAACAAACCATTAAAAACCCATGGTTAATGCTAATGAAAAGTGAGTAATGCTTAGTGTAAAGCTGTCTTATCAGCGGTGGGCATAGGAATGTAGATAAAGATGCCACTATCAAAGTGAATTAGGGAGAGATCAAACCAAATAGTAGATTTCATGCATTTGAAAGGAGGAAAGGACCTAGAGAAAAAAGAGAATGGGGTCCCTTTCAGTAGGGAAGAGAGATGGGGATCTGTTTCTACCAGACGACCACACTTTAAAGACAAGGTAGGCAAAAAAGTTACTAGTATGCACTATGTGCGTACTTTAGTTTATTTGGTGCTTGAGATGGCCAGTCAGATGCCAACATTGAAATACAATTGAGCAAGACGGGTAGATAGTGGTAAAGTTGTAGTAGTTATAACTTAGTTCATCAACGAGCATTGCCTTAAGACCATAAGGGGAACTAAAAGAAAGAAGACGGAATTGAAATTGAAAATATGGCAACTCCAAAGGTGGTATATAGGATTAGGACAATAATTGAGGACAATGAAGTCCGAAAGAAGAAGGAATGAGAAACAGTGGTACACACGAAAGATTGGTGTAAGTCCAAAAGGGGAGCGCGATCCCTTCTATAGCAAGACCCCATAAGGAAAAATTGGATGGTTGGTATTTAAAAATATGCATAGAAGATATCTGTTCAGAAGGCAGAAGTCTACTATGCACTAAATGTTTTGGTGATTAAAAAACGAGAAGGGAGAATAGAGAAATGCCCAAGATGAGTTGGAATCTCTTGCAGGGAACATTTAGAAAGAAAAAAAAGAAAAGAAAGACACTAACTGAGTGGCAGATGTAGGGAGGAAGAGATGTGTATGTATGCTCTGTGTGCCATTTGAAGAGGAGTGGTGCATCCCTAAGGAGTTACCTTTAGTGGTGGGCAAGGTAGTGTAGTTCACGGTATATCAACACTTCTGCATTGGATGATTTGTGATGAAGGAAGGGACTTGAAGCCCCTGGTGTAAGCTATCGTATTCCTTTACAGCATGCTACTTCCATGCATCAGTCCATCGGTTTAATAATGTTTGATGCCTAAACTTTTTTGCAAAAAAGGTAGACTGCAACTACCACATGTTGAGTAAGACGTATGTATATCTAGGTCAGACTGCCTACATTGAGAGGCTAATTTCAGACATAATAAGCATGAATCCTATGAGTTTTGTGATTGGAGATAGTGGAGCCATGATTATATACCTTTAGCTTAGGCCTAAGTTGGAGGGTAAAAAATATGTGGAGAATGATTTCGCACTCCCAGGACTGCCTAAGGGTAAGCATACAATAGAGAATGTAGCAGCTCTGAAGCCCATTGAACCTATAGATGTAGATGATGAGGAGGAAGAGCATGAAGATAGTGGCGGCTTGGTAAATAGAGGATGGAGGCAATCCTCAGATAGGGTAGAAGCTGAGTGCACAAGTAGTCCACCCTAGGCACACGAAGAAGGAGATGATTAATTGGAAGTAGGATAAGACCCTGAAGAACACTGATTTAAGAGGGTGTTTAGACAAACAATAACTCAAGGTGCTACTCCATAATCAGTAGGGAGATTACCACGAATCTCTCCACAAAAGGAGACAACTGAGAAGAGAAGGATAAAATTGAATATGAACGAGAAGGTAGAGGAGTCTGAAGAGAGCGCGCCTGGGTCTCTAATATAACCAGAGGATGTGGAAGAGCCCAAGGATGTAGAAATGAGGGTTGAGGAAGAAGGGGTACAAAAGCCAGAAGAGATAGAGCAAGATAATACTCTAGAAATAAGGGATCTAACTCCAAACCTTGATGCTCAAGGGACTAAGGGGCCGAGATCAAGGAGGGAAATTGAAGAGTATGTTGAGCCAGTTATGGGCTATGAAGAGGACACAAGTAAAATTGTCTATGCGTGATTCCAGAATACAGTGGGCCTTAAGGAATCATATGGATGGGAGTTGATAGACCCTAACATGGTGACCACCCATGTGAGGAAATAATTGTCATGGTCTATGCAAACTCATATGTATGAGCTTGATTTTGATGTGTGGGAAGAGTACTGTGTATCAAGGGGAATGAGAAAGGCACCATAAAACAAGAACATAACCATAAAACCCATGGTTATGTCTAATGAACAAGTGAGTAATGCCTTAGTAAAGCTGTCTATAGAGGTGGTGCATAGGAATGTAGATAAAGCTGCCACTATCAAAGTGATAAGGGAGGAGATCAAAGCCAAATATGTAGATTTCATGCATTTGAAAGGAGAGAAAGACCTAGAGAAAAAGAAGAATGGGGTCCTTATCAGTATGGAAGAGGAGATTGGGGATCATGTCCTACAAGAAAGACCACACTTAAAGACCAAGGTACCAAAAAAGTTACCTTCAGTTATGCACTATGTGCGTACTTTAGTTTATTTGGTGCTTGAGGATGGACCAGTTCAGATGCCAACATGAAATGACCATGAGCAAGAGGTAGATAGGGTAAAGTTTGTAGTAGTTATAACTATTTCATCATACGAGGCATTGCTTCAGACCATACAGGAGGAACTAAAGAAAGAAGACCAGGAATTGAAAATATGTGCAACTCCAAAGGTAGTAATAAGGATCAGGACAATAATTGAGGACAATGAAGTCCTGAAAGCAATGAAGGATGAGACATTGGTACACATGGAAAGATTGGTGCTAGTCAACCAAGAGCGCGAGGCCCTTGCTATAGCATAGGACCCCCATAAGGAAAAATTGGATGAGATTGGTAAAAATATAGCATAGAAGATGTATCTGTTAGAAGGAAGAATGTCTACTATGTCTAACTTTTTTTTGGTGATACAAAACGAGAAGGGAGAAATTGCCCAAGATGAGTTGGAATCTATTGCAGCGGACATTTCAGAGAAGAAAAAAGCTACACTAACTGAGTGGCAGATGTTGGAAGTAGAGATAAAATAATAATATCTAGAATTAATTATTCCAGTTGAGACAAAGGATGTTGTTTAGGGAGAGTTCATTCTTTATGCAAAATTTTTTTCACTACGTTACATTCTTTATTCTTTATTATTCAAAGATCAGCCATTTCAAGGGTAGCAATGTAATTTAGTGTGAGGTAATGTTGAGTAGATAAGAGTATGATGTGAAGGAGAGGGTGCACAGAAGATTCACACACAGGGGTCAAGAACAGTCAAGGCGTAGAAGGATAGGAAAAGACACGTGCGCGAAAGACAAGGGAAGATTCGGGACTTACCCGTTTTCTGATGTACGAGCTATTTTTGGAGATAGCATGTAAAGAACACAAACCAGATAAATACTTACGTGACACGCATGGGCTATTATTGGAAGAACGGCTATTAAACGCTTTACATGAGTATGGGCTAAGAATAGAATTGCTACTACTAGTTATCCATAAGAGGTCTATTATTAGCACACTTACATGTGTGGTTATTATTGTAAAGGCACATGGCTTTAGTCAGCATGTGACCTATTTTGGGAGTTAAGAAAGAGGTGAAGAGAAAATCCACACCCTTATAAATATGTAGTGATCTATGTAGAAAAGGAGGATTATATGAGAATTGAATTATTGTGAGATTATGCTACCATATCTAATGCGCGCATGAGATTATGGTATTACTTCTTATAATAAGCTTCTGTGTATTTATCGTGTTTAATATAATGGAGTGTATTGGATGAATAAGAGTATTACTCTTGAGTGTAATTGGTTCTTGCATGATTGATTTCATTATTGTTATTATTCAAATCTGTTACTCTTTAGATCTAGATCTGGAAATGCTCTATAGAATGTTATATTAATTATGGATCTAAATGCATTAATTCTTCATCATGCTAACATCCTAAAGAAACCCTAAATAGGGGCCTGGTACCTTTGCGCGCTTTGGGTGAGCACTCATTCTAGGCTGAGTGATGTGCCAGCGCACCTGGGTTATTACTGGTAAATTCTAGGTTGCATCAATGCTGCTTTTAACATCATAGAACATATGAACAAGACCAAAGTGCAAATTTCTGAAAATGAATATTTGTGGACTTATCTAGAAAATTTTGAGAGGCTTATTCATCACATCAGGGGTGATAGTTCAAATCCTAATAATGTGACCCCTAGTTCTAAAGGAATACTACCAAACCCACCTATGCCTCCATCACATAACATACTTTATTTGAGTGCAGATAAGACCGATAAGATCAATGCTTTCTATGTCTCCCTCCTTGTTAGAGAATACATATTGAATAATTACATCATAGATTCTAGTGCCTTTGATAATGTAATGCCTATGAAGGTCACCAAATCCCTAAAACTCACAATGATTCATCCTAGAGGATCTTATTTGTCCATGGAGTTAAAAGAGGTCCACTAGTAGGGAAGGTCAAAGATGCATAGGTGGCTCTCGACAAATTTCCAGACAAGAAGGTTTCAATGATGATTTTAGTGGCATACATTCTGAATTCATTTGGAATGTTGCTAAATAGATGTTTCTACTAGTAGTTGTGAGGTGAAATCCATATTAATTGGTCTTTTGCAACCATTCCGGTGATAGGAGACATGGAAAAATTACTTCTAGAAAAGAAGAGGTACACGGTGCAAAGAGAAGAATCTCCAGGAGCCAACTTGTTGTACCAAAATAGAAGGGGGATGAATCTTTTTGTAACAACTAAAGAGGAGTGTGTGCATGTGTTGTTTATAAACTAATGCTAATATGAGTAAAAGACTAACACCTAAATAACCTTAACTAGCAAGAGTTAAACAAACTACTTAGCAACATCATGATAAGAATTAAACAAGAGTTAGATGCTCACATTCATCAATAAAACTTTGAAGCTTTAACAATGTTAAACATCTAAAATCCTCTATTCTCTAACAACAAATAAATGAAATGGACCTAGGTAGGCTCCATGGCTATCAAAAATGGTTGTCTTATTGGTGTTCCAAGAACCTAGGAATGAGGGCTTGTCAAATTTAGGCTACAAGGCCCTTTTGACACCTCCCATATGACCTAAGCACTTAGGAAAGAGGATTAATTCTTCAAGATGATGAACCCTCAAGAAAACAAAAGGCAAGCTCTTACTCTATTTTTCTATATGTTTTGCATTTTCTTTCTCAAGAAGTTTAGGTGTAGGTATAAAGGTAGAAGGAGGACTCCTTATATAGCCCAATGGATAAAGAAAGCACTTCATCCCTTTGCATGTGGGATAAAGGTAAAACATGATTAGGAATGGATAAGGTTGTTTTATAAAAGGTAACCTTACTTTAGAAGGGTTTAATTTATAATTAGAAACTCATGGGAGTTGGGGGATGTGCTTTAATTAATCAAAGTTGATTAACTAATAGGTAGATGTAAGCTTATAGAAGATAATTAGAGGAATATTAGTACGATTTAGGCTATTAAAAGGGGGTTAAATCAATTAAATATTGATTTATTGGTTAAATGGAAGGGAAAGCTAATTAATTAATAATAATTAATTAGTCTAGGTAGAAGGGGTGATTTATTAACGGAAGGTCGTTTATTAGGGTATTTGTTGGATAGGAAACTTAATTAATTAGCTTAGTGTAATTAATTAATGATGGTATGGGGGGAAAATGAGTGCTTTTGACGATATGTCGTTGATTTGCGAGAAAGGGGATAATTAGCGCAATTTAAGTATTTAAATTGCTTGGGCGTAATTATAGGTGTCTACAACAACTACAGAGAAGGGGTATCCTTCTTGGGTATGGTAAAACCTCTAAGGTCTATCGGGTTTTACATTCATTCCCTCAGTTGGAAAACAGTTGATCACAGAGATGTGAAGTTCGAGGAAGAGAGGGGGGTCTTTAGAAGTCTAGAAACCTGATGAATGAAGAGGAGCAATCACCCATGGTTGAGGCAACACAAATTCTTTAAAATCTAGTCATGCAAGATGGAGAGCAGAACAATAAGGCCGAGTAGTCTTATCAGAAGGAGGAAAAAATAATTCCTCAGCCTCATATTCCTATTACCGAAAAGAGGAGAAACAAAGAGATTGACAAGACACTGATAGAGGCCCAGGAATATGTTGATAATCCACATGATTCAATTAGACTGAGAAAGGATCCTATATGTTATTATGAGTATGTGGCACTTATGAGTGAATTAATTGAAGTAGATCCTTCCAGATTTCAGGAGGCATCCCAACACCAAGTATGGAGGGATGCCATGGTGGAAGAGTATTCATCCATCATGAAGAATAGTGTGTGGAGGTAGTAACATGACCAAAAGGTAAGTCTATGGTGGGATTGAGATGGATTTATAAGATTAAGCATGTTACAGATGATAGTGTGGAAAAGTTCAAAGCCCAGTTTGTGGCTAAGGGGTTTTCTCAGAAAGAAGGGATCAACTATGAAAATAGTTTCCCTCCAGTAAACAGGTACTCATCCATTAGAGCTATCATTTGTGTAGCAGCACACGATGGGTTGGAGAATTCATAAGATGGATGTAAAGGACAATGTTTCTCAATGGAGGAATTGAGGAAGAGATTTACATAGAATAGCTAGAATGATTTGAAACACATGGAAGGGATTCTCATGTATGCGTTGAGAAGAGCACTATATGGGCTCAACAAGGCTCTCAGGGCATGGTATTCACGTATTGACAGTTACTTGCAGAATGTGCGCTTTGTCAAGAGTGGGGAAGATCTGAACTTGTACTTTGCTTAGGTGAAGGCCTAACTTCTCATATTGGTGTTGTGTGTTGATGACTTGTTTCTCACAAGGTTAGAGGAGCTCATAGTACACTATAAGTAGGACCTTCCTGGAGAGTTTGAGATGAAGGAATTGGGGTTGATGCACTACTTTTTGGGATTGGAGTTGTGGTAGAAAGAGGGAGAGATATTTCTTAGACAAGGGGAAGTACTTACTTCATATCCTAAAGAGATTTAGGTATGGAGAACTATAAACCCATCTCCATACCACTTGTGACCGGACTGGAAGAAGATTGATGCTTCCAAATCAAAGGCAACAGACCCAAATTTATATAGGTAGTTGATAGGATATCTTATGTATCTAGTCAACACCAGCCAGACATTTGTTTTGCATAGAACTCACTTAGTCGGTTTATGGTGGAACCAAAACATGTGCACTAGATAGCTGTGAAGCATGTTTTGAGGTATCTACAAGGCACAACATGATTATGGGCTGAAGTAATGTTCAGCAGGATGGAGTTGAAGCTCGAAGGTTTTACTAATACAAATTGGGAAGGAAATACAGTTGACCAGAAGAGCACTTCAGTGTGCAATTTCAATTTAGGGGTCTAGAGCACTCTCATGGTACAATAGGAAAAAAAAATTCAGTTGCACTGAGTTTTTGCGGAGGCCGAGTATATGGTAGTCCAGTTATGGCTACATGTGATGTTATCTGTCTTCAAAAACTTGTAGTTGGGCTCCTGGATTAGGAACTAAATCCTACAGTCATCTATTGTGATAATCATAGTTGTATGAAACTCTCTTATAATCCAGTGTTTCATGACAAGTCAAAGCACATTGAGACCAAGTACCACTTCATTAGAGATTGTGTGGAGAAGAGGAAATTGAAGCCCCAGTATATTCCTACAGATGAAAAAATAGCATATATCATGATCAAGGCCTTAATGAAGAGTAAGTTTGAAATATTCCAGCAAGATATAACTTGGGTGTTGTGTAGAATACCTTCCTCGCTAAGAGGGGGTGTTGATTTTTGTAGCTCGAAAGGTGGAATGTGGAGTTGCTTCAAAGCAACTCGAGTTGGATTTTCAGCAATAATAGATTTTTTATTTTTTCATAGAATGTTTCCATGTTTGTGAGGTTGAGATAAGACCGAGAGTGATTTTATGTGTGAGTTAACTAAGTAATGTAAGGAAAGTCTCTTTTATTGTACGTTGTTTGTAAATCAACAAGGCTCTATATATGTAATATTGTTGTCAGCAAACTGGGTATTGTATTCTAGAAGAAAATTTTTTTTTATGCTAAATTGAAGATCCAATATTTGCAGGTTTTTCCCCAGCTTGGGGTTTCCTGGGTATATTTTTGTTATTTTCTATTTGTGATTGGCTTCTTGTTATTTTTTCTCCTGCTGTTATTAGTTGTTAATTAACCCAGTGCATTAATTGTTATAAATCATATTTCTGTGATTTTATTTTCTGTGATTTAATGTTTGCAATTACATTTGTTGTTGGGTTATAAGAAATTCCAACACATGCACATACACATACACATACACATACACAATAAAATAAAATTTGGAATGTTCCTTTGTATTTTTGTTTAAATAATAAGTGCATAATTACCTATTAGAACCAGAGATTAAAAAAAAAAATATTCTACCATATTGGATTTTTACTCTCTCTTACGCTGATTAACATTAAATTTTGTGAAATTATAATAAAATTTCACACGTTAGCCCTTCTTATTACCCTATTTAATAAAAAAATCACACATTATCCATATATAAAAGGATAGAATTTTTTACAATCATTAGTAAAGTCTTCAGTACGTTAAACATAAATTTATTTATGTGGATGCAAGTTTGATGAAGTTTGAACTAAATATTCAAACTTCTGATTTTACTGCTCACTGATTTTCAGTTCTCACCTCCTTCACAATCTTCAATATTTGATTTCATTACGTGTTCACCTCACAAATTCCATGGCAACAATGTGTATAAGGAATTGCAATGTAACTTCCATTTTAGTGAACGTTAGTTTGCTTCTTTTTTTAATATTGTTTTCGAGCCATCTAAGAAGGCCTACGATAGACTGTCTCAGGATTTTCTTTGTCATTGAAAACCAACATGGATTATATTTTTTTTGCTTGTGTTTATTCCCAAAATACATGTGAAATTTGAGTTGGGATTTGATTACCCAACTTATTTTTATTATTTATGTTGGAATTTATTTATTTATTGACATTTTAACAAACCTGGTATATATATGGTAGATAATTATGTTGTATCGCATGTATAGATGTATTGAATTGCTATACTAGTTGTTACTATAAATTTTACTCAAATTACAGCTAAAGATTAACTATTGTATAAATATAATCTAATGCTCTCTTACAAGCGACATAAATCTAAACTAGTGCCGAATCTTACAAAAACAAAAATAATTATCTGAATAAACATTTAATATGCAAAGTGCCGACATCCTTATAACTAAAAGACCAAGTGCATAATTGATGTGGAATGAAAAAAAAATTCATCTAGATATGAAAGAGGACATAAGTACTAAACGACAAACTATATTACAAATTTCAACCTGACTTGCGAGCATTGCCAAAAAAAGGCATATAAGGACAAAAATTAAATAGAGATGTAAAATCCTTATTTTCCAATTAGAACTATTCTTTATTAGGTTTAGATGTGAGATAGACTAATGGACAACACGTAAAGAAGAGTAGGAAAATATTTGTATTATTTACACTGCAAGGACAATAGAAACATAGTAACCTCCTACATCTTATATTATCAAAGGTATATAAATATCTGAACCAAATACAAGTCAACGGAAATATAAAACATCGTTTCCATAATAGATTTTAATGAGACATCCAAAAGAAAAAAGTTCTAACAAACTATTATCTCAAATTAGCAAGAGAATAGACAACCTTATAGAAAGATTGTATATCCCTTAAATATTTAAACAGTTATAACAAAATTGATATGAAGAAAACCCTTTAAATATTTAAACAGTTCATTTTCAAAATTCTTTTTGCTTCATGAAGAAAACTAAAATCATTTCATTTCGTTACAAATAAATAAAAATATATAATTTTGGGCTCCTTTTTATTTTCTCAAAAGTTGGCCTCCTGTACCATTTACGCAGTGAAACCATTCATTTTCAGTACTGCAACTGAACACAAACACAAGAAGATAAAAACAAATATGGTTAGAATGTTTTTTTTCTTCAAAGAAGTGTTTCATGTAGAAATTTAAACATATCAGAAATATATACCCAATTTAGATTGATTTGTTGAGGTTGGATCATGCTCGACTGTAAATTTATTATTTTCAATATCAATCTGAATGTTCTCAACTCCTTATAGAGTGTTGAGCGATTGTCTGGATCTTTTGTTCACGGGAATCAAAATATATCCCCTCAACATTGAAGGTTCTCCTCATGATGCCCAAGTTCTCGTAATAACAATTCAAGAATGCATAAATGTTCTCATTTTATTTTGGAGGTTGATTCAAATAGAATATGGTAACATATTTATAACCTTTTTCATGTAAATGTGCAACAGCGAAATTGATGATTTCTGAGCACGACAACTATACCCCTATGCTGAAATTTTCATGTTTTATCACTCCTAGGAAACCTCGGCTCTATCCATTCAATCCAAATGACCTCCCAACCCATGTTAAATCATCCCCCTATGTGATTTAAGAAATTCCACTCATTCCACCTAGGTGATTTTAGGGAGTTCTAAAAAGACATTATCTTCTGACAGTATAGGGAAGGGCTATCGCTAGCCTTCCCAGGAATGGATCAACCCCTGGAGCAGAACAAAATAAAAAAATTCAACATGGAGGTGAATATAAGACCGTGGAACATCATGGAAATTATTTTGGAAGGCCTGGGGAATTTCTGTAAGACTTGGAGCAGTCTGAGTAAAAAACAGGGTTCACAAACCTAGGCAGCACACAATCCTAAAACAGTTGCTAGGCTTCAGAAGAAGATTCTGGGAGATCTCTGGATGGAGTTGGAAGAAAAAAAATATATATATATATATCTCAAGAAATATGATTCCAATACCTACATTATGGTGAAATAATATTTTTCACAACACTTTGGTGCATCAGGTATGCAGGCAATTTTTCTCAGGCATAAGTGGATTTCTAGATACAAAATCCAATTTTTCAAGGATCATATGGTATAATAAAGACATGAGACCCAAACCATTGGATTAAAAAATGACATTTCCAGTCAGGATCATATAAAATTTCACCAATAAATTCCACCGAGAGCTCAAGTTATCTTCGTTCCAAGCTACCCTCTCAAAGGCAGTTCACCAAGAGCCTGGTAGGATTTCATGTCCCTGAAGTCCCTGAGGTCAGGTACATCAGACCTTGAAAATTTTTCCCCAGCCCCCCATGTGACCTCTGGGACCCTCATATGACCTCCAGACTTGACAATTCAGCCTCCAGGTGTTTATTTGGAGCATTCATTCCCTGTTGTTGGATTTGGTGCCATGTGTCAGCTACAGGACCACCGTGGAAACTGATGTCCCTGAGGTGAGGGACATCATACCTTGAAAAATTCACCCAGCCCCTATGGGGAGTCATTTGGACACCCACGTGACCGACTTTCAACCCCCAAGTGCATTTTTTGAGCATTCATTCCCTATCGTTGGATCAGGCGCCACGTGTCACCTCCAGGACCACCATGGAATTTGATGTCCCTTGTGCACCTAAGGTGGGGGAAATCAGAACTTGAAAAAATTTCCCATCCCCCTATGAGGATTCTTCTATAAACCCACGTGAACGCCTTTCAGTTCCTGTGCTTTAAAGTAACTTTTTCCACCTTCATTCCCTGTCATCGGATCGCCACCACATGTCGTCCTCTTTACCACCATGGAATTTGATGTCCCTCACGTCCTTGAGGTCAGGGACATAAAACACAAAAAATTGCACCCGAATCCAACTCAAAAAATCAAAATCATTTGTAACTATTAGCTGCTTCCAAGTGCTTCTTGTTGCTTCTCACTGTCGGAAGAAAAGTTGCAGAGAACACAAGTCCACCACTCCACCATTGCAAGAAACTCAAACCAGATCAGAAAATGAACTGAAATACCTTTCACATGGGCAAATACACAAGTCTTAGAAGGAATTTTCATCAAGCTAAGAATGATAAATGAAGAACAGAGAAGGAGAACAATGGAAATCCCCATAGCCATGAAAACCAAGATTTGAACATATCTTACAAACTGGTGCTCGGATTGATGAACCGTTTGTTGTCTGAGTTTTTATCTCTTGAAGGCCATTAAAAACTCGTATTAAGACCTCAAATTTTTAGCAAGGATTTTTTGTAGATAAGAAATCCTATTTTCATCTCTATGAAGGAAAAAGCTTGATTTCCCATCAAATCAGTCATCAGATTGAAGAGAAATTTCACGTGAAGCACCATAATGAAAAACCTATCGCAATGGAGTTGATTTCATCACTAACAGAGACAAAAACTAGACCTGTAATTTTCAAGCTCCATTATGGCCACCATGAGACAGTAATGGAAAAAATCAGCAAGCTACCTCTCCACTTCTCAAGGTTCCAGTGGGTGAAATCATCCAAAAATTGGAGGGAAACGATTGTCGAAAAATCTAGTTTCACGCAAACTAGTTTTCACACCATGAACTCCCTAATTTTTAGGGATATGGAGGTCTATGTTTTTTTTCAAAATTCTTCCCTCTTCAAAGAAATTTTCAAATACCTAAAGATCTGATGGACGAAATCTATGAAAATTGGAAGGAACGATCGTTGAAAAAACTAGTTTCACATGAACTAGTTTTGCGCCGTGAAGCCCCTATTTTTTAGGGATATGGAGGGATGTGTTTTTTGTCAGTATTCTACCCCTGCTGATGAAGACATCATTTTCCCACTTGTTTAGATGAATGAATTACTCCAAATTCAGAGCGTGGAACCTGGAATAAAACCCAAAATTTCAAGACTCATTTCGTCGTAATTTGACATTCGTGGCACACTTACTAAAAATCGCATGTCTTCTTGCATAGGGGAATGTTACTTCAGGTACGCCACCATTTTAAGATTCCATGAAGAAGGCAGTGAACATAGAGGGAACATCATAGGAAAGGCCATAAAAAAGGGTCATCTTTAGCTCACGATTCACACTTACTAAAAATAGTAAGTTACACTCAAAAAGTAGTTTTGGCACAATGGGTCATATAAGAATAATCATTCAAGAAGACATCATTGTTCAGGAGCATCCTAGCCATTTTTCATAGGGAATTTGAGATCCATCTTAGTTCATTCAACTGGGTGAGTGTTCATGAGCTAATTTGGATGAGTTTCATAGTGTGCAAGGAGTTCGAAGATTTAGAGTTTCAATGCATTTGTAGCTTTCCATCAATAAGGATCAACGGACTTCATCGGGTAACATCTCCTCTTATTCTTCTCTCTCTCTTTCTCTGTCCTCTTCCTCCCAACTTTCTCTCACTTTCAAATGTTCTAATTTTTTGTTGGGGTTTACACTTTTTGATATGCCTTTAAGTCACTTAAAAGTGACTTTAGAAACATAATGTAAATTAAGTCGCCTTGTTATTATAAAAGGGACTTAAATATTTAAAGTGGAATATGAACAGTCTTAAGTCATATTAAGGCATATGGAGGGTCATGAGGAAGATGATAAGTCACCTCTCATTCTATAAATTATAATTTCATTCCCATTACAAAGGGTTGGTGTTTGATCTTGTAAACTCAAGAGTATATTGTACTTTGAGAGAACAAAGGAGATAGCCATTTTCTTCCATTCCCCCCCTTCTCAATTTCCTCCATTTCTCCATTATGTACAACTTCTATTTAAGCATAAATACAACAAGAAGGATTTTATAGCTTTCTTTTACTGAGGGATTTCATGATAATTTGTGTTCATCAAATTCTATTTGGTCTTGTTGTCATTTGTAGGGTTGTTTCCTCTAAATTTAGTGCATGTGATGAAGTTTCTAACTAGTGTGTTTGGAGGAATCTGATTTTCTACCTGCAACATTAGTTCTCCTACCTCAATTCTTACTACCTTTCCCACTTTCAGATAAAGTTATATCTAGCAAGAAATTTCTAGCTTTGTCGCAAGGTTAGTGGAGTGCCCATATTAGATCCCAAATCAAAAGGCCACCACAAAAATACACCTTTTCATGTGCATGCACATATGGTAGCTACACCGGTTAAGTAGAGGGACTTAGATTCCCAGAGCGTTGGAAATAAATCCACTAGTTTGTCCACCCAAAAAAATTTCTCGCCAATAGTTTCTCATGGTGCAAAGAGTTTGAGGATCCATAGGTCATCATATGGGAGAATTTCATTAGATCAATTAGTTGGCAGAGACAACATCTTCATCAGCATTCCTTCTTAGTTATCTCTCTCTCTCTCTCTCTTCTCTCCCCCTAATTTCTCTCTCCTCCATGTTCTAATTCTTAGTTGGGGTTGTACTTTTTTAGAATTCCTTTAATTAATTAAAAATGAATTTATGTTTATAATGTAATAAGTCACCCTTATTTTATAAAAGGGGACTTAATATTTTCCTAAGAATTACAAAAATTCATAAGTTGTGGCAAGGCGTATGAAAGGTCACGAGGGGGGTAGGCGAAGAGTCTCTTCTCTTTCTATAAAATTTAAAGGCATCACTTTTCCAAAGGGTTGTCAATTTTGTGTGTTCGTGAGAGAGTATTACTTGTGAAGAATAAAAAATATAGCACTTCCTCTATTTCCCATCTTTGTGTTCTTCTCATTATCACTATTGTACAAATTTTCTAAAACATCAATGAAGAAAGGAGTTTTTTGTTATAGACACCTGAAATTGGTATCCCTACCCTTATCTACCCACATGCACATAATTTATTAGGATCCTTTCTAGGTCCCTTTTAGTTGAATACATCCCATTAATTTAATTAAAATACACATCCCATCACCTTTAATTAGTTAAATCCTATAATTAATTAACTAATATAGACATCATATCATGCCCCAATACACTTTCTAATTAGGATGCTTTCATTCTAAATCCCTATCCTCTACTTTTTCCTAGCTTTCTTCCTATCTATTTTTATGCCCTAACTACCCACGATTCATCTCCAAACAAAATAATCCCACACATAAGCTTTAAAGAATCTTTTTCCCTACTTGAAAACACGAAATCACGCCAAAATCACAAAATCCACCCCATTGGGGAAACTTTCCCCGTAGTCGGCAGTGACCCGGCCCATTCTTCGTCGACCCTATAAAACTAAGTTAAATCTTTCCAAAAGGGAGGATAAATGAGATGCATGTGAATTTTGGAGATTCTTTGTAACTTGTGAACTCTCTGTCATGCCTAAGTGTTCCTGTAACAGTTACAGATCTCCTAGACATCATTTTAATGTGCTTGCATTACTCATGATCATCCTTCATGAGCTTATCATGATATTTATGTTTATTTATTCAGGTTTTATCGTATTATAATTTTTTCTTATATCTAACCTTTTGCAGGAGTAGGTGATCCTTAGTAGTAATCAGAAATTGGTAATTAATCTCCTTTTCTAGCTTATTTACTTGTAGGTTGCCCTTTTTACCCAATTCTCCTCGGCATTATCAAACTTTGTCTCAGTCACAATCATTCAACTTGAGTTTCCATCGACTTGACCCTCTATAACTATGAATTTTTACTTCTAGATCCATCTCTAGCCTCTACAAGTGTTCTATCTCTTTCTAATCTTTATAAAACCATCATCTAGTTCCTCCGTTGCATTAAAAACAACCTATCTGCATCCCAGTGACCATTGCTTCACCTTGGTTGTTGTCAACCAAGGTCTTGATTCCCAATCTACCCTTTCCAATCTCTATTTTCTGTCATCCTCTTGTTTTCACTCTTTCAAATCCCTTCTACAGGTTGACTCTATCATACACAAGCCCTTTCTACATCCAGGTTGCACCCAAATATTGTAGGGTTTGTATATTTTTGTTACATTCCAGATCTAGCCTCCTAGGTCACCATCAACCTACCTTTACATAGCTCGGGTCATCATCGACCCATACTAGGTAACCTTTCATTTACAATTATTTCAATTAAATCAAGTTTCAGATGAATTTCAACTATTTCTTAGATTTAGTAGTACTTCTGTTTTTGCATGCAATTTCTTATTCAATATTTTAAATCAATCTTTCTTTAAAATGGGGGTTAACATCCGTGAAAGGAAGGTAATACTTATTGGAGCCACTTTGTTAGGAAACCCCCACATATCCCATCTAATCAATATCCTTTATAGTCCATCTTATTTGTAGGTCACAAGCTTGTAGCAACAAGGATCCATAATCACGTTACATCCGTTCATCCATTACATCACATTAGAGGTACTATAATCCCTTCATGTTATGAGTTACTAGTTACTTTCATTACTAGTTAATTTATTTGATTAGGAATGAATAAAATTTTCCAACATTTCTGGGACACCCGGTGGGACCATCGTTTGGTGATCTCTTTTCATTCCTTTTCTATTTTTCTTGCTTCTTCTGTCTTGTATTAATGCTGCAGTGTGAGGCCCTGCTTCTTACTTTCTCCTATTGGTTTGGCTGCTAGATTTCTCTTCACTAGAGTTCAGATACAAAGGAAAAGATTTATTCAGGTTTTATTCTTTTTCCTTATTTTCTCTTTTTTGCATCTTATTTCCCTTTCATGTGTGTGTCCTCATGGAAAGATCACACTTTGATTTGGTTTTAAAAAGAACCTTCCTTTTTTGCATCCTGCTTGCTCACATAGTTTAAGTAGGGGTTAACTAGCTACATTTCACAATCCTCACACACAACCCAAGACTCACAAATCAATCAACACAAAAAAAACATCCTACTTGATACACTGATTAGGATTTCATCACCCAACAAGAAACCACTTTAGACTCTCCCAAGCCAAAAAAACTTGAAACCAGACATATATTGCTTTCTATTACGTACCCCTTTATCTATCCTCTTTTCTATTTTCCAAATTTTCTAAATTAAAAACAATAAAAAGAACTATTTGCTTGACCTGCTTGGTTTAGTTAGCATAAAAATTGTTATTGTTTCATGCACGTAATTACTCATTCAATATCCAAAAGAATGGAACAAAAATTCCTTTCAAATAGTTCCACCTCAAGTCAATAGAAGTCTACTATAACAATTGCTTGATCCATGCCCTTGATTACCTCTTTCATGAGTACCAATCCTCTCTTTAGTGCCTCTTACCCAAAATCCTCTTTTCAAACCACCACCTCAGGAGAAACTAATCCCTTCTTGTATCATCATTCCATCCCATCTAGACCAGCCACCCCTCCTTCTCCATCAAGACCTTTTGGACATCCAGTTATCCCTTGTGGTGACTTGGATTTCCATGATCTCCTTGATGCCAATCCGGTGGCTCTAGAAGACTATCTTCTCAGGAAATCAACTCAACTTACCCCATATGGTCCACCTCTTCAGTAGATTTATCCTTATCAGACTAATCCCAATGCCAATCAATAATTTTTAGTGAATGATCTTTCCTAATCTTCTAATGATCCTCCATCCCACCAGACTGCTCAGCTAGTCATGTCCATTACACCCAATCTTCACTAAATCAATACAACCGTCACCAATACCCTTCCTATTGCCTCTTTAGCCCAAATATCATATCCCCAATTTGGAGAGCATAATCCCCTCACATTACACATGCATATCATCACTTCCCAACCTCCTCTTATGGGTGCTATGCCTTATTCAGTGTCTAACCCATTTTAACAACAATTTCAACCTACCTATACTCATCAAGTGCCTACCTAGTCTCAACAATCATACAACATCCCCATGAAACAAAACATAACATTCAAAAATCAACCTATAACTCACATTCATCAATCAATCCCCCAAACACACACTCAATCTCACCAAGAATTTTATCCAGCTACCTCACAATTTGTGTAACCACAACCCATTATCACCCCCTCAAATGATCCTATGCATGCTCTCATGAATAGGTTAGCCAACCTTGAGGCCACCACCCTAGGGTCCAAATTTTCATTATCATACGAACAAATATGCAATGAGGCAATTCATCCATCCATTCCAATTAAGTCATATCCTCCACATTGGGAATTGCCAAAATTCACCAAGTTTAACAACAAGGAGGATCCACAACAACACCTTCATACATTCAGACATATGTGTTATCTTATTACACATGATCCGGACTTGATGCTCCACACTTTCCCCATGTCTTTGACTAGTCCAGCGTTAGACTAGTATAATAACATCCCTCAATATTCGATATTTTCCTTCAATCATCTTGTGTAATTATTTTTAGAACATTTTTCGACCATCATTGTGTGTAAAATCACTATCAATGATCTATATGCCATCTGGAAGTTTGAAGACGAGTCCATCGCAAACTTCATCACACGGTTGTATGGTATTATAATCAACTATTGTTTACCCTTCTGAAAATGGAACTCATCAATCTCTTCTCACGTTCATGTGCAAAACATATATCCTCTACCCTAAAAATCCAATCCTTCTAAACCTTTGACGAATCCTTCACAATGGATCGCAAGCTTGAAACACGTGCCCTTAAACAGGGTCATTTAAAACTAAAATCGAACAAACCTAAACATGAATTCACTAACACATCCATACATAACAAGAAATCTAAGGGAGCAGCCAATGCTGTGTTCATCAAATCTTCTCCCACACCAATATCTAGTACATGGACTCAACAACGACCTCCATGACTGAAACCCAACTACACTCCCCTCAAGGACTTATATGGCTCTATCTTTGACAAGTTTATAGAAAAATACCTAATCACACTACCGTCTATATAATTAGTTGATGAGTCAATACTAAAACCTGTGTGGTATTGTGAAGACCGTTACTGCAAATACCACCAAACCCGAGGTTACGACATCAAGAAATGTCAAACTTTCAAGGATTTGGTTCAAAGGCTCATTGATCAAGGAAACGTTTAAGTCAACAATATTAATGATTCACACAATAAATTACTTGGCATCTTAAAAAAACCTTTCCCAAATCATGCAAAATGTTTTCTTGCAAATGTGTAATAGGAAAATTGGAAATTTCCAAGCACGACAACTATACCCCTATGCCAAAATTTTCATGCTTTATCATTCCTAGGAAACCCTAGCTTTGTCCAGTCAGTTAAAATTACCTCACAACCAATTTTATATCATCCCCCTAGGTTATTTTAGGACTTCATTGAAAATGCAAAGTTTGGGGAGTCATGAAAAGGGCTGTCACTGGCCTTCCCAAGACTGGATTGACCTCATGGAGTAGAACAGAATGAAAAATTTCAACATGGAGGTGAATGGAATACCTCATGACATCAAAGAAATTATTTTCGAAGGTTTAGAGAAGTTTTTCAAGACTTGGAGTAGTTTGAGTGAAAAACAGGGTTCACAAGCCTTGACAGTACACAGGCCTAAAATAGCTGCTGAGCTTCAGAAGAAGATTCTGAGAGCTATGAATGGAATTGGAAGTAAAAAAAAACATATTCAGAAAGTGGATTCAAATAATTACATGATGGTGAAGTAATATTTACACAACACCTTGGCACATATGATTGGAAGGTAGTTTTTCTCAGGCACAAGTGGAGTCCCAGATCAAAAATCCTATTTTTCATGGATAATATGGTCGAATTTAGACATGAGACAAACATAATTGGATTCAAAATGACATTTACAGTCAGGATCATATACAATTTCACCAAGAAATTCCATTGGGAACTCAAGTTATCTTCATTCCAAGTTACCCTCTCAAAGGCAGTTCAGGACTTAGTCATTTTTTTGAGAGGACATGTGTCAGTACTAGGAGCCTGGTGTGATTTCTTACCCCTGACATCCCTAAGGTCAGGTACATTAACCATTCTAAAATGTTCCCATCCCTCATGTGACCTCTGGGACCATCATATGACCTCAAGACTTGACAGTTCAGCCCCCAGATGCATTCTTGGAGCATTCATCCCCTACCGTTGGATCAGGAGCCACGTGTCACCTCTAGGACAAATGTGGAAACTGATTTCCCTTATGCACCTGAGGTGGGGGACATAATACCTTTAAAAATGTTCCCATCCTCCATAGGGAGTCTTCTGGAGACTCACGCAACTGTAGTTCATCCCCCAGGTGCTTATTTGGAGCGTGCATTCCCTACCGTTGGATCGAGCGCCATGTGTCATGCTCTTGACCACCATGGAATTTGATGTCCCTTATGCACATGAGGTGGGGGAAATCAGACCCTAAAATGTTTTCCCATCCCCCATAGGGAGTCATTTGGAAACCCATGTGACCTCCTTTCAGCTCCCAGTGCTTTAAATCAGCTTTTTCCTCCTTCATCCCCTTTCGTTGGATCTAATGCCACGTGTCGCAATCTTGCTCATTGTGGAAATTTATATTCCTCACATCCCTAAGGTTAGGGATATCAAGCATGGAA
>CM034151.1:42701117-42843532 GCA_019776745.2 Taxus chinensis
CACATGGTTCTTAAATTATTATTATTTGTTGATAGTTGAATGTCTCTAGCTTCCTTCCTCGTGAAGCACTGGGAACCTCTCACTTGTGAGAGGTGTGTGGGGTAACCAAAAGGTTCTATGGTTGGATGAAATTCACTCCAACGATGTTCTCCCACTAAACAGTGGCACAAATGAGATATATGTGTACATAGGAAATTTTGTAAAGAATGAGTTGATAGTATATTACATGTACTAAAACATATGGTCATATTGTTATTCTTGGCTAAGGATAAGCTTATTGTCTTATGAATTTGATATATATTATGAAGTAAATTTAATATTAATCATTGTATTATGAGAAGATTCGGGACTTATTCATTTTCACATGTACGAGCTATTGTTGGAGATAACGTGCAGAGCACACAAACCAAATAAAGACTTTCACGACACAAATGAGTTATTATTGTAAGAGTGGCTAGTAAGCACTTTGCATGGGTGCCGCCTAAGAATATATTTTCTATTGCCAGTTAGCTAGAAGAGGTATATTGTTAGCGCAGTTGCATGTGTGACTATTATTGTAAAGGCACATCTCCCTATACTATACAAGTGTTTTTATTCCATTATATGTTACTTAACACCTTCCTCATCATTTTTATTAAATACATAGTTTTTATTCCTATTTATTGGATCAAATGGACTAACACATGTGCTTTTTGCAATACTAAGCTATCTTAGATTTTTGTTAATATTAGTGTTTACTATATTTTCTTTCTATGCCATTTTAACTACTTGTTTATGCAAATACATTCTGTGATTGCTTACTACATGGATATAATTGATGGGTATATCTTATTATAATACTATGATTTTTTGTTTTATATGGACCGAGGTCCTTGTTTTTATTGTGACATCATGGGTGTCCCGTGTTTGTGGATTTATACCTATGTTTTGTGTATGTACGTGTTTCTATTATTGTGGCACATTGTTCCTTGTCTTGTGATTGTCTTTTGACATTGTGGGTGGCCCTTGTTTTTATCTCTATGCCTACATATGACTTTGTTTTTACATGTTATTGCTTATTTGGATATACATTGTTCTTTTTATCACTCTACATTTACTTTATTACTCTAATGATTACAAAAATGTTTTACTATGGATAATGACATTTTAACTATGTTGATTCTCGAGTTGTTTTACTATGGAGTAGGGCATAATTTCTTTTATTATTATTTGTTACTAGTTTCTTTACACACGTATTTTTTCTTGGGTTTTTTTTTTTAATGTTGCTTCTTATTTGATCCATGGTTTCCACCATGCACAACCAGTTTGAAGGTATCAATTCCCAAAGGTGGCCATCATCTCATCATTTTATGTGATTCGATGTAGATTATCAAATATATTGTACATGGGTACACATATATTCTTTTAATCCATGTGCTCAAATTTTTTATCACACACATCAAAAAAGAGGGGCATTAAACTAGGTATTTCTACAACTACAGAAAAATGATAGGATACTAGAACATATTTTCACAAGGCTCAAATCCTCAAAAAAGGTCACATATACTAAATTGTGGCAAAATTTAAACAAGGTCAAAAATGTATAGCACAGTTAAGACCCTGGTACATTCTTGACCTATTCGATATGTTTCTAAACATAGAGGAGTTTCACTAAAATTTGTAATTTCTACAGATTATAATTGTTTACAGGATTTATGTATAGATACATATACAAATGACCTAATTCAGAGAAAATTATAGGAGGCATGAGTACTTCTTTCCTTATTTACAATACTATTAATATTTGAGTGCAAAATCAAGTTGGGGGCATGAGCCTCCTTATCCCCTTCAATGTTTTGAAACTATACATAATCAATTTAAGCACAATCGTACTTATGGGGGCATGAAAATTTTCATTCCTTTCGAGGTCTATTTTTTCAAGTTGGATAAAATTAGTCCTAGATCCATCTGTAGTAGTGTGGTCACTGGGTTTAATGGAAAGCTTCGAAGAAAAACTGAAAGCTTCTTAGAATGATCTTTCCTGTTCAGTCACCAAATTCACAAATAAGGAATGTGTTGAAATAAAACTATGAGCTTCATAAACTTATCTTTTCTTCTCTCTCATCAAATTATCAAATGGGAAAGGCATCAAAGCATGTGAATTCTTCATAGTATAATGCTTCTTCCTCTTTATTATCTCATATGACACAAAATTAGGGACTGATTGACCCTAATCCTCCAACATCTACACAAGATAATTCTAACCCTCCATGGCACATAGACAATGGGAGCTCCTCCCTTCATAAAATGAGCATGTTTGATCCTTCCATTTTTTTCATCTCCTTTGCATAGTTTTTGTAATGCTCAAAAGCTACAATCATTATCAATATTTTTATTTAAAGTTCAATTTTTATCATAGAAATTAACTACACTTTGTGTTGTAGGTTTCATCTTGGAGCATGTTAACACAAACACATCAAAAGTTCCCTTCGAGTGAAGGCAAAGTTTGTGTGCACACTTTGGTATATTTTTTTAAACATGTAATTTTCAATTACACATTTAAAGTGGGGGAATGTAAACACTAAAATTTGGAAAATTATATTTATGCAATGCCAAGTTTTCCCTTGTATCCTTGCTAAGACAAATTATCACATTCAAAATCCAATCTCCTCATATCTCTAGCTATTCTATAATATGCTTATTTTTACACTATGCGTTGTCATCATTTATAGGAATATTATTTCATTAAAGAGACATAAAAAATCTTATATTCATGACACAAATTTCAATATTTAATTTTCTCTCTCTAGTCCAAACCATATGGAAGGGTTGGGATGTAGGGTATATGGTCTTGTATGACTTATACAATCCCGCACCTTCACTATCAATGAATTTTTTTTCAATTTCAAATCATTATTTGGGTTGTTTCATCTTCATATGGTCATCCCTATTATAATATCTTACCCACAACAGGATATATAAGTAAGTATGTTGGTGAAATAATTTGTTCCTAGGAAACATTACTTGAATTTCACCAATGCTTTGGGAGTAAGTCCCTCTTTCTTGGCAATAGGGATGACCCCTTTCTTGTATGTGAAAAAAACAACTATGTGGTTGGTTGATAAGTTGGCGATCAAATAAGAACACTCCATTGCACCTGTGGAAAATGCTTGCAATCTTGTGCAAGGAAGGAATTTTCATAGAAGGTGAGATTGTGGGAGTAAGGTATTAAGAGAGGGGGTTAATATTTCAAGTAGGCTAAATCAGATTCTTACAATCATTAACCATATTTTATCAGCACAAAATTTGGAAAGAAAAGTAACTTTGTTAATTACAACAAGACAAAATGAACCATGAACATAAAATTTCATTCATTCACTCATAAAAAATTGTCACACTCTTCTTGGTCATGCAATATTGACATATTCACAAAGCTACAATTGAGAGAGAGGGGAAACACATGATAGAGAAAATATAAGAAGTGTTATATTTTCTTGGTCTTTATAGAAATATACTCTTGAAATCAAAAAATTGACAACCTTTTAGAATGAGGAATACATTACAATATATATTTTTCAAAAAGATTATTTACCTACCCCCACATTAATTTTCACTTGTTTTGTACAACTTGTGACTCTTTGTATTCTTAAGAAATAAATTAATTCCTCTTTTTATTAATTGAGGGAAACTTATTACAATTTTCAACTATAGTCACATTTTAATGAATAAGATAAAAAATGAAAAGTATAGCCACGTAATGAAGAAATGGAACATAAAAGAAGAGAGGAAGGGGGTGGGGAAGAGAGAAAGGAACAAAGATAGATACTCAGATGAAGAAGATTCCCTTGTCGATACTGCTTCACTTTTTGATGGAATTTAAGAGAGTACATCAGGGAAGATATAAATCCCTTTTAAAACCTTACTGTATCGAGCTACTACATGTATAACTTCCTCATCCTAAGGAATGTGTACAAAGATAAAATACTTGATCTAATTCTCAAAGATAACATTGATGCTCTTACACTTCATGAACCATGACTGATGCTCATTCGCGGTGTTTGATATAATATCCCTTATCACAAGAAGAGGCTCTAGTGTGTCTTTGTTAACATAAAATGGATATCTGGCCTCTTTCTTGACAAGTTATTCAAATGGTTTTAGTAGGTCATTCACTGAGGTATTTTCATCAACTGCATATACTCCAAGTTTTTATACTTTTGCATTGACATCATCTTGTATCTTTGAAGTACTTGAATCCAATTCATCTAGAACATAGTTTAGTATTTCATACCGAGTGAAAATATTTCTGGCACACACTTGAGAAAAATCTTTTGATGCGAAGCTGGATACATTATTTCTCATTAGTATGAAAGAATTGACTTTTCCCATTTCCGCTCCCAGTGGAAACACCTATTCCTAATGATCCTTCTCTTTTTTGATCTTGTCTCTTGTCAGCCTTACTTTTTTGGTAGTTTTGATCATGTACTTAAACAATGAAAGAATCTCAAGAAGCAATGTTGTACCTTTTTCCAAAACCTTACTCACCCACTTATCATTTTCCCCACCCTGTATGGTGAAACCTTGTGTCTTTATAATGGATTTTTAATCAAAGCCACTAATAAGAGTAATTTATTCAACTAGAAGGAATTAAGAATCATTTGGATCCATGAAATTTTCACATATGAGGTGAGGGTTTTTACATGATCCTCTAGTTGATCAATTTTCTCCTTATATTCTTGGTTTCTCACAAGAAGCTGAGTGGAATATTCCTTGAACAGGGGAGCATCTCCCTTGTGTGTTGCTAGTCCTAGAGGAATGGTGGTCATTTTGTAGTCAACTGAGGTAATATATTCAATAGGTTTAGTTACCTTTGGGTGAACTAATTATACTTACTAATTTCCTGAAGCACCACTGAATAAGCGAGAAGAAACTTGATCTAACTTTCCCTTCTTCACTTTGACTATTGAGGATATGGCTTGGAAATCTAGAACTGCCACTTGTTGAACCATGTAGGCCTCTCTACCAATCATCTCTTTCACCCATGATAGCATCTCATTTGTTTTAGGACCAACATTTGACATGATTTTTGTTTCTTGTTCTGAATGAGAAGGAACATATTGCACTGGCAGGGTTGGTGATTAAGCAAAAATGTAAATATACGAACCTAATCTGAATGCTATAGAAGTAGTAAATGAATAATAATGAAATATACAAAATACACAAAAGTAAAAAAGTAACAAATAATGGAACCATAATTACAAAGAGAGGGTAGAGAGCATTAGTTGATTCAAAGAGTTCTAGAAAGTACACAGAGTTGGAAAATTGGAAAATATGAAGCATACACCATAACACTGGAGTACATAAAAATACAAATCTAAGGAGATAGGATGGAATGGGGCACCTGAAAATGGATAGGGTCACCCATGGGTGGCCTTGAATTGTTTCTAGGCACCTAGGTCTGTGGAAATGCATATAAAACATCCTCTTAAGTGTTGTAAGTTGTTCTATTTTAGTCTCTTGTGGTTTCTCTGAGCTCACACCAATATCACTAAGGTCGTTAGAAACCTGTAATAAAGAATAAACATGAAAAACCATGAAATAGATATCAAATCCTAAAAAACAAATATGTAAAATGAGGGTTCAGATTGTTCTCAACAGCTAAAATGGTGGACTTACAACTGAGTGTTGCACTACATTTCAGACCCAATGTAGTTCTATGTGTGTGTGTGGAATTGTGCCCTTTATTTCTCTTGTGCATGTCATACTTGGATAGTGAGTAAATAGATAGATGTAGAATGTAATAAATGTGTGAATGGAATAGAATGAACTTCCCTTCTATTAAGTGTGATGTAGAAAAACATCCCTTGTGTCCCTTGTGATGGTGCTAGATGGATGCAATAGAGCTATTAGATGCCTTGATGGATGTAAGCTTAGGTGGTGATAGATAGTGCTTAGTGTTTTTCCTTTATTATGATCACATAAATTTATATTTATATGATTCACTTGCTTGAATTTCTTAAATAACCCCAAAAAGGCCAACTATCAAAAACATAGTATGCTCAAATGGATAGAAAGAACTCAAAAAGTGTGATTAAACTACAAAGAGGACAGGGTCACCCAGAGGAGATGAGGGTGCGTGGAACATACATCTTGGTTGGGTGCTAATGTCTACGATGAAAAATGTTGAAGAGTAAAAAGATAGACTAAGCAAATAATGGTGCAAGACTAAAAGTAGCAAAAAAATTAAAAGAAAGGTTGCCAAAGACATGGGTTGATAAATAATTTCCTTACTTAGGAATCATATGAATAGTAGTATGTGATTAGGACTAGATAATTACCCAAAGTGTGTGATTTTGTGTCTACATTTTCCCCCACTTTATGTTGGTGAGCAAAAAGGTTGGTAACATAAAGTAGATAGAGATGCGTACCTGATAACCATGTAGATCGATGGTGAAAGCATGCCGAGGGACTAGAAAAAGCATGGATGCTAAGGATGAGGAAGTGTAAAAAGTGATGATGAAAGGGAACCTAGGGTGGAAATGCATGTGTAGATGTCATGATGTAACTATTGTTGATGTCGATGTGTGTGATGTTGTTTTTGTTGTTGGTGATGTTGACTACTACTTCTCATATGGACGGAACTGCAAAAGAGAAGCTGAAAAGTAGTCAAATATGCATGTATATGAAAAAGTGTGTATGTAAAGTATGTAAAAATGTATAAAATGAAAAAGGAACATCTAAAATTGATGCATGATGAGAAAAGGGTGTAGAAAGGATCCTGTAGTTGATGTTGAGGCACAAGTTTTTTGAGTGATCTAACACTAGTGTAATGGAAGAAGTGTAGCGAGAAAATTCTTGTGTCATCTATCAACCTTTAACTACTTCCCACTATGTAAAAAACCACTACAGATGGTGTACATGTGCTAAGGATTTTCTGCCCTATAAAATATGTTGTGTATGGAGTTTTGTATAATGTGTTTAACCACCAATCATCATGTAATTTCCCGTTGGTATCAAGTAATCCAAAAAAAGCTGTTGTATTTCCCCTTGGTCTTAGACATCCAGGAAATGCCATTGTATTAAGGACCTAAGTTTGATTTTGATCCCTGTCCAAAACCAAAAATTGTGTTGTACTAGTACAATGTTGTGTGTAACATTGTATGGGGTTATTAATTCACCCAAATGATACCCCCTCATTTAGGGTACATGTGACGTCGCTAAAGGAGTATGTGTCCCAAAAGAGGACTAATCGTTGTGCTGAAATGTGCCTAAAGGGGGAAAGGAATGTGCTTGGTAAAAACCAAGGCACATGCAAACAAGTGTTAGTAAAAATAAAGGCAAAGACTCATGTAGAAGACAAAATTTAAGCTATGTAAATAATGTCTAAGATAAGATGCAAGCAAAAGAAAAAGTAGACCGCAAAAAGTGGGTTGTAAACATGGGACATCACTCACAATGTCGCAATAAAATCAAGGCCATAGTGGCCATAAGAAATCATATAACAAGAAATACATAGGGAAAATCCTACAAACAATAACAAGTAACATAAAATAGTGTTTTAGAAAACCATACAAAGAAATAGTCATGCAAAAAAATGTTGCACATGAAGCACCCATTAGCATGTTAGAAATATAAAAGTATTTCAAAGCATTTATAATCTTATAAAGTGATGTGATATAAAACAAAATGAAACAATAATACCTGCAGTGTATGAAAGTGGATGCCCCTAGGAGCCACTATGGGACTACTACTAGGTATTGTGCCAAGCATCCATGCTACGTGTATAGATATATAAAATCTGCGATAAAAAATAGAAATCAAGTGAACGTGCATATGTGTATGACAAATATAATGACATATAAGATAGATATCTAGCATGTGTAATAAGATGGACATGTAAAATCATAAGTAAACAAGAGAAAATGAAACCAAGATATGCGGTATGCTATGGATGAGATGGGATAGAATGCAATATGAATGATAGGAGCATTGTGCCCCCCTAGTGGATGTGTATGTATGTAATGGGGTTAATTTATTTATGCCCCATCAGTAGTCAAGAATGAACAATAAACAAGAGTGTGTCATTGGGAAATAGATTTGAGTGACGTGTTGTATGTAGAAAGAGTTAGTGAATTAAGCGCAGAGGGTCGATTGGAGAATGCTGATGTGTAGGTGAAAATGTATGTGACATAAGGATGCATAATAATGAAGTTGTAGGATGAAATGACATGATGAGTGATGATTTATCATAAAGCGTATATCACTAGATGGCTAAGTAAGATGCTAACAAACGTGATGATGTAGTACAAGGCATATATCACGAAATGTATGTATGGAATGTGATAAAACATGATGATGTAGCACAAAGTGTATCTCACAAAATGAATAAATGGGAAAACTAGAAAAAGTGTGATGATTTAGCTTAAAAGCATATATCACGATATGTTGTAAATAAGGTGATGGATAAAAAGGTCACATAGTATAATAAGAATATTGATTGATTGAATGTGAAGATCAAAGTGTAGAATGATATAGGTGTGATGAGGTGAGGTTCAATTATGATTTAGACCCTCAACAGTTGAGTATGAACCATTGGAATAGAGCGCGTCGTTGGGTAGTGAGTGCAATGTGTAAAGGATGATGAGTAAAATGTGTGATATGTGTGATAAGTGAAGAATATGTCATTGGTGTGTGATGGAGAATGTGTAGTGTGAAATTCAATATGTGTATATTGTAAAAATGTAATATTATGTAATGTGTAGAATGTGTAGAATGTGTAGGATGTATAGGTGTATAAAGAAAAAAGTGCAGATGATGTAGAGTAGATGGAATATTATATATGTATAAAATCAAATGATGTGTGAATATGTGATGTATAGTGTCTTCTGTGCAGTGTGTGAGGTTCATGTGTATAATATTCCCTCAGTAGTCAAGTGTAAACTATAACACAATAGTGTGTCATAGTGTAATGTCAGTATAGGTGTGAAATGATGTGAGTATAAGACACATGTTGATATTAGGGAGGGATAAATAAGTGTAATTCCACCCAAGTGTTAATGAATGAGATATTTGATAAAAGTATAGGATGAAGGTGTTCTACCCAATGCTGGTAGTGATGAAGGAATGTGACCATGCTCTAAGAGTGGTGGTATATGAGATAGAGATTATGCATGTGAGTGAATTTTATATGCATGCGACGAATGAGTATATTGTGGGAACCTTGGTGTAACAAAGTGTGTAGGTGATGGAGACCTATGTGAAGCATAATGAGGTGGTGATGGATGCCTATGTGGAATGAAATGAGGTGGTAAAGTTCATTTAGATGTAGGAACTGTCATAGCAATGGACCTAGACTGATGTATTGGAGTAGCAAGATGATAGGACTGCATAGGTTGTGTGCAAATAGGGGAGATAGGATCTGATGTTTCTTTATATTCGATGAGACATGGGGTACTAGATGGAATAGGTGATGTATTGGTAACTACAAGAGGATATGAAGACCATGGAGTAGATGAAGGTACACCATTAATAGAAATTACTTGATTTTCGTGAATGAATTTGAGACACAAACGATTCATGGACATGATAAAATTGGATCTGTAAGTCCAATTGAGGCCTAAGAGCATGTCACACCCATTGATTGCTTGTTTGATAAGGAAGGGTACTATTTCACCTAATAGTGGGTGTAAATAAGAGCAAAAGAGATAAGGTAAGGGTGAGGGGGAATACCTGTGAATGAAGGTGGAAGGTAGAGTGTCCGCATTCTGATTTCCCCCTTCAATGCTGATTACGAAAACTTCCTTTATGCTAGGAGGAACTACCTGTGATTTCAAAACAAGACCAAAAGAGGCATATTAAACAATATATGTCAGTGGACTGCCTAGCGTATGCTAGATCTGGAAAGTGTGATACTTCCTAGATGGCTATCAATCCACTGTTTAAAACATCTTAATGCAAGAAAGAATGCATACCAATAATGTCCTACTGTACTTAATATGATTTAGGTGTCTCATTAAAGTACAATAAACAAATTTAATCTAACATTCTAAGTTATGATCAGATCTTGAGGATAAATAGGTAAATAAGTTGGTTGGGACAGATCAAGGTCAAGCTTTAGGTGATTTGGGTTGTTTGAATGAAAGGTATGAGTTTGCTGCTATAGGTAGATTTAATAGACACAGAGACTGATGTTAGTCTAATATGACCAATGTTGGTTAAGGATAGACCAATGATGGTTTAGGTTAACTGGCATCGGTAGGGTCAGGATGATAGAAACTTAATGAAAATTGGTTTTTGGGTGATTCTTTGTGATTGCATAAAGAATGGACAGATAATGGTGAGGTTGATGACTATGCTGGGAATACTCAGAGATGTTTGGAGGTGGATATAGAGGTTTGAGAGGTTATAGGTGATTAGGTGGAGGGATTGACAAGAGGATGAGAGATGATGGGATGCAAGGAAGACTAGAGTTCCTAAACAGAGATGAATAAAATAATCTAAAAAAAGATATGGGAAGATGCAGATCAAAATGTACTTATTGGTGTTTACAGACCTGGTGGTTGGATGGAGGTGATGGTTGATTTGTGGAACTGGTGTTCATTTATGTGGTTGTGCTTCCGGGAACGTTATCATGAATGATTTCCTTTCAGATCAGTGCTTGGTACTAGTTTAGGAATGTTTGGATGTGTAGGAGTGCTCTGGTACATGCTTGCATGTAGATATCTCTTCTCTAAAACTTGAATAATTCTTCTAACCTATCAAAAAAGGTTACCAAAGTGAATATATAGCAACCGACGACTATTTAGGGTGACCGGTGTTAGTTAAGGTGGGAAATCCTAGGTTTACTAAAAATGACACATCTTGGCAATCTTTTTGACCAGCTCTATCCATTGTTGTGGATCGAAACAAAATGTTGGGCTTAGATAAGAAGGAATGTGGTTAGAGGAAGAATAGGCATGTTATTTTAGGGTTGAACTAAGTCTTAGTTAGTTATGGTAAGTAGGAATAAGTCCTAGTCAATTATGGTAAGAGGATATTGAGTCCTAGTAAAAAGGAAACATTATAAGAATAGGTTTATGTTGAGGTGTCTAGGTGATGTGGTGGGGTGAGGTGGAAATTAGTTTAATTAAGGTATTTAAATAATGAATATTGTGAGCATGGGCATTGATTTAATTATAGGTAATTAAATTAATATACATGTGGGGTGAAGGGAGAGTGCGACCCAATATTGGTGTCTACATTTTTCCCCTTTTTGTCACGTACCTTGTATTGGTAAGTGATGCTAGAAAAAATAGGAAGTGGTTACCCTATGTGTGGGTGAATGTGTTCCCCCTAAAACCATGCACTGATGAGGTGTAATACGAAATCGGTAAGTGGTTTGACAAATGTGGAGTTGGTGGAAGTGGAGGTAGGTAGGGAAGGGTATGAGTACTATAGGAAAGGGTGTTGGTCAACTCAGATAATAGGTAATAGGCTAGTGTCAAAATCAGGTAATAGGTAATGACAATAAAATGCACACACACGTATAGATTGTAACACAATACTGGGTTGAAGAGCTTGCAAACTCTACATCATCCAAGGTCGATAGGTTTATCCAAATAAGGGTGAAGTGAGTCAGGCATCCAAGGTATATGATATGGTCTGGAAACACAACATAGGTTAGATGAAGGAATGTTTAGGTATGTTCCGATACACCGAAGGTGTGGTTAGGATAAACGAAAAAAAAAGTATGGTTGTTAGGCTAAAACAACATAGGTAAAAACATCTCAAGGTATAGTGAGTACATAAGGTCAATGGTCACACCAAGTAGGCCAGGTTCAAGAAAATTGGTCATGACATGGGTAAGGCCAAGTTATAGGTAAAATAACAAATCCCAAGATGTAACTAAGGAAATGTAGGGGTACTTTGGGCTTGTAGGTATGGTTTAATAAGTGTCCATAATGATAAAAGGTGTTTGAGCACTAATGGTTACAGGTAAAAAAGGATATTAGCAAGGGTAAATAACTATAAGGGTTAACCGATGCTGGTTATATGGTGACTGACGTCGGTTGGCTAGGGCACAAATATGACCGACGATGGTCATGTCAAATTGGGGTTTAAAAAGGAAAATTATGCTTTTTAAGGAATCATTTTTTATTTTCCAATTATAGAAAATGAAAGAGGAGAGGTGGAAACTTGGAAAGTGATAGAATGAAATGGAGAGATGAGTTGGCGGGCCTCATAGCAGGTGATTGACATTCAGTGGGTGGGTCCACGAGATTAGTTCGAGTGATTTCATTGGTTGTGAGAGTGAGGTATTGATTTGGGCATGGAAAAGGTAGGAGAGGGTTTAGGTGGGCCACCGGTGTAGTGGCCAGATGTACCACCACGCCTATGACACCAAGATGAGGTAGGATTCTATCCTGATCCTTCATTTGTTGTTGAAAGTGGTTGTTAAAATTTGTTTTATTTAAAACTTGGGTGTAATTTTAATTTTTAAAATGTATGGGTAGAAATGAAGGAAATGAGGGGTGAGAAGGTCCAATGTTGGTTAAATAGGATTGGGAATGAAGCTAGGATAGGTTTGGGTAGTTTAGAATAGGTATTTAGGTCATATTTGAGAATTTTGTGAGAAATAGGGTAGGGGGTTGTGGATTGTGATGTCGCGACAGTGACTGAGGATGGTCAAGGGTTGGCCAACGTTGATTGGGCCTAGACGGAATCGGGAAAGTATTAGGTGACCGATGACAGTCTATAGTGACCGATGTTGATTCGATCTAGAGGAAAATAGGTAAATAAAAGAGACAGGGTGGGAGGGAAAGGTAGGTAATGGGATATAACAAAATGTTTAGTGTGAATGGGTAGGGTAATATGTTCACATAGGTACTTGTTGAGGGATGGGAAATTAGGATGAGGGGAAAATGAGTGGGCTGTAGGGTTGGGGTGCATTGACGGGGAAATAAGTAGTAAGGGATTTAGGAATATGTTGGTTAGTTAAGACTGATGTTGCGTAAAGTCAAGGTTTAATAATGTTGTGGTTTGTTGGATGCAGGTTAGGGACCAGCTGTGAATGCGGGACAAAGTTACACTATTGTTACTAGCGATACGATCAAGCATGACCACCGAGGAGTGAAGGCACATGACAGACGTCGACCTTATTGTTGTCAGAAACTACATGCACATAGTTAGGAAGCTTAGCTTGATGGTCACACTCATCAAAAAATGGGATTCAATGACCAACACATTTCATTTTCTGATGGTGGAGATCATAGTCACCCTAGAGGACGTATACAAGATCCTGCAACTACCTATAGTGAGAGAGCAGGTGTATTTGATTTCTTCATAGCCATCAGAGTAGCTAATGTTGGTGGTGTTTACAGAGGGTATGAAAAAGATGAGGTTCCATAGCATGAGTCTAAGCTATGGAGATATGTACCTATCCCATCCTCAGAAGATGAGGTTGGTTTTTCTGATTATAAAAACAACATGCTATTTTGTGCTACCAGATGCGGAGGGTGGGAGATTCCCATGGGTGATAATGGGGGTTCTCCATGACATGATGAAGGGTAGGACCCATTTTTCTTGGGCACCAACATTCTCGGTGTAGTTATATAGGGAGTTATGGGCCTATGGGAGGCTACGGAGGTTCAGTTTGTGTTTTACCTTTCTGCTTCACTGTTGGGCATACTAGCACATCGTATGTGTGCATCTAGTAAGTATGCCGTGACTAGAAACATTCGAGTCAGGTTTGGTTTGAGTTGGCTTTAGGCGTTGGGTGCATGTTTTTGGAGAGTGCAGGGTTTGCAAGGCTACAAATGATGTAGCATACTATAGGCACATACTAGAGGGGTTGTCTAGAGTGGACATCATTTGGAGGCCATATGTTGGCTTCCCTTCATATAGGTATATGGCAGTAGAGTTAGACGAGCTACATCTGCTCCAATGGATAGAGGGGTTTTATGCCATAGAGCACAAGATGATACCCATGGATAGGGTAGGATGACAGTTTGGGCTGCCTTAGGATGTGCCTCCACCCTTCCCTCAGTATAGGAGAGACGATGTGGAGAGGCCTATACCTCTACCACAACCGATGGTGCTGATAGGGCAGGAGGAGTAGGTAGTGGATCGGAGGATTAATGATGCTGGAGTTACAGATAGATATAGGTAGCAGTGGGAAGCATAGTTATGGGCAACACCACTGAGACCAAGCCAGCCTGATCTAGCCACAGTTATAATTTAGAGGGACACATTATAGGGGTGGGTGGATACCCTTCTGACACAAATGTGAGTAGTGAAGGGGAAACTGACAGGATCTGAGGCACAGGTTGCCACATTACAAAATCACGTAGTATCCCTTCAGGTTTAGGTTACATAGGGACAAGCACCCACACAGGGTGGAAATGGAGATGGGGGATAGGTGGTCACCTTGCAGGTGCATGTAATAGGTTTGTAGGGATATTTTGTCACTACAGAGGAATAGATTGTGGCCTTACATGCCCAAGTCCTAGCACAAACACCCTCATAGGCCCAGAGAGAAGGTCCCATTTTACAGGAAGCAACGGGACAGGGTCCCATGTTATAGGGAGGAGGGAGAGGGTCATAGATACAGGGGTTGAGGCCACTAGTAGCAGGTCTAATCTTGCAGGTTTCTGTGAGACCTATGACACCCCCATAGATAATGCTAATGGCTAGATTCAGGGATTCCCTAAATGAGGATAGATACTACTAGGATCATTTAAATGCTGCGGGTATAGACGTCCCTTCCTATGCAGAGTACAGGGTACATCATGCCTCGAGTGAGAGGACACAATCTCACACACATAGTGAAGAGAGTACAAGGGGATGATGAACCTAGAGACAAGGTAAGGGGGAGGCCACTAGTTCACAGAGGCCTGACCCAAATGCAAACCAGGCGGAGGTGAGGGCTAGAGCCACAGAGGATGTAGAGATGATGGTAGGGTGATGGGTTGGAGGAGAGGAGGGGGGAGAAAACTGATACCGGCCTAGAAATAATATGGGCCGACGATTTATGTCATCATTTTGAGTATTATTTTTGATATATATCAGCCTATGTATCGATGATAATGAATCTGTACATAATATTTTTTATCATATACCGACCTACGTGTTGAAGATGGTGAGGCTGTATATGAGATTTTTTGAGATATTGGTATTATTTGTATCTGTGTATGTATGTATTGATCCAAAAACTCTCCCATTTATATAGTTGATAATGTTTATTAGAGGGATGATGTACTTGTGTTGTAAAATTTTCATTGTTATATGTATATGGGTGGAAACTAGGTGGATTAGGTATGGTCGAGTCAAGTCGGTTTAGGCATGATGGAGTCAAGTCATTTTAGGCATGGTTCAATCTATGTCATTTAGGCATGATTTAGTCAGGTCGGTTCAAGCATGATGGAGTCGGATTGGTTTAAGCATGATGGATCCAGATCGGTTTAGGCATGATGAAGTCCTGTGTTTAGTGTTGAGTCAATTTCCAAGTTATTGGTAACATGGGAAATAAATGATAAGGTATATGTATGTTATGGTGTAAATTTCCAAAATATTTGATATCATAAAAATGTGAAATGATTGATTTGAGGTTTTATAATGTGATAACATGGTAGATATGTATGTTTGGTAATTTTCCTAGTGTTATAAAAATGAGAATTAAGATAAAATATGAATAGGAAAATGGGAGAAAATAGGTTAGGGTAAAGAGTGGCCGAGCTAACCTCCAAGGGCCCCATGCCCTAGGAGTGCTGCCTATATAGCCCCGATGAAAAGGGGTCTCAAGCTGATGTAGTTCTCCCATATGCTAGGGAATAATGTGATGAATTATAGGAATGGGTTGGTAGGTTTTAGGCATGATTGATTCTAGGTCATATGCATGGTTGAGTTTTAGGTGATATGCATGGTTGAGTCTTAGGTTATAGGCATGAGAAAGTCTTTTATACTGTAGGTGTCAATGGTTTGGTCTGGTATAGGTGAATTAATAAGTATTGAAGAAGGTGAATGGTAAGAGGTGGGAAAAGAGCTGCTTAATTTATAAAAACCATAATGAGTCCACCATACCAAAGATGGACTTATGAACGCAAGACCCTAAAGGAGTTTAATAATGGACTATTCTAAGGGTGAAGAAAGTCACATGATCACGAAATGTCACAGTTACGGTGAGTCCCTTGAGAAAATAGGAAATTAGGGTGAAAAATATAATGAGGGAAAAATGGGTGGTTTAGTGTAACTTAGTGTACGGAAACATGTTTACCTACCAAGAAACCCATGATAAAAAATAGGCAATTCCATGACAAAAAGTTATATTTTTCTTCTTTTGTTTTTGTTTTTGACAGACTGATCGATGCGGGAAGTCTATAAGGGATGAGTATATATCTCCTTGAGGTATTTGTGAAGTTAATCATTGCAAGAAGCTTCTGAAATTTTTATTATATTTTTGTAATGACTTGATATAGCTATCCTTCGAGGGAGAAGTTTATTTATAGTGGCAAGATAGAGAGAAGAGATGTCCCTTTTGAGGGAGTCATCTTTTTTCTCGAAGTTTGACTCAAGGAGTTGAATCCCATTTTTCTTTTGGACGTTTATGTCATGGACAAGACTATAGAGGAAGATTAGGTTCCTATTTTTATAAGACAAAACCATAACACACAAAGGTTAACTATGAAAGAGATGGTTTCAAGTGAAAAATGACCATGAGATTCCATATTTGAAAAAATATGAAAAGTAGCCATGAGAATCATGCCATGAGTAGAGCTGTGGTACTCATATTAAAGATAAGGCTGAAAGGTGATGGGTAATCACATGATTCTTGTTTATTCGTTGATCCTCAAAATGGGTAACATGGAAGGTGAACGACGCTTAAGGAATGAGCGGTCAATAGACAGAAGGTGATATAGGACTTGATTTCAATAATAAAATGGTCTAAGATATAAGGCATTGATGGGCTTAGGTTTAGGTTTACCTTCAAGTGAAAACAAATGATAAGCACTTGATCCGTATGCATGAGTAACGATATAGGGTCCAAGACAATTAGGAGCAAATTTTCCACGTTTACTTTTCTCTTCTTTAGTTACATGTTGATTTTCCTTCAAGAAGAGGTCCCTGACCTACAAGCTTTATTTGTGGACATGTTTTTTGTAGGCATGCTTGATACATTTTCGGTAGATTTGGAGATGATCAAGAGCATTGAGATGATGCTCATATAATAACTCAAGTTATGCCAAAAGATCCCGGTGAAAGTCATCATTGTTGAGCATGTCTTGTAGTGATATATAGAGAGATGGAATTTGGAATTCGAGTAGCAAGAAAACCTCTGTATCATAGACCAGAGAGAAAGGTGTGGAAAAAGTTGAAGTGTGAATAATAGTGCGTTAAGCCCACAAGGTGAAAGGAATGTGTGTATGCCAATCCTTCCCATTACCGTCAACTAATTTCATAATAATTTTGTTCAAGGTTTTATTGGTTGATTCTTCCTGGCCATTTGTTTGTGGGTAATAAGGTGATGAGAAACTGAGTTGAATGTCAAAAATGTCACAAAGATTTCGTAGAATTTTTTAAAAATTGCTTTCTGTTATTAGTGATGAGGTGGTGAGGGACACCAAAGTGAAAAATGATGTGATGGTTGATAAGTTCACATATTTTCTCAGATTTTGTAGAAATGAGGGGAATGGCTTCTACCAATTTAGTGTAATATTCAATAGCATTTATAATCCATTGATTTTATTGTAAAGAATGAGGATTGATCTCTCTGACAAGATCCAAACCCCATTGAGAGAAAGGCCAAAGGTCTTGTGTGACCTGTAAGACATGACTAGGTGTGTGATGAAGATTAACATGATTATGGAATTTCAAACAATGTTTAACATAGTCATAACAGTTGCAGTTTATGGCTGGCCAATAATAGCCAAGGTTAAGAATGTGTTTAGCGACAACTAAAATGATAAAGTGGCCTCCAAAAATTCTGTCGTGAACTTCCTTGATGGTGTAAGGAATTTCAAAAATTGTAAGGTAGTGCAAGAGGATACTGTTGAAGTCATGCTTATAAAGGAGACCACCCATGATGACATAGTGAGAACCATATTTAAGAAAGGCACATTTTCCATTATGAGTGAGATCAAGAGTTAGAATGGAAAGGGAAAGGTATTTTGTAAACTTCTTATACCAAAGGTCACGTGGGTCAGGTGCAACGGTTCTGATGAAGTTTACTTCTTGAGAAAAATAAGAGGGTGATTGCAACCTTTGTATTGTGACAAATATTTTGGAGTCAGAAAATGAAGCGGGTATCTAAGAAGCTAGGAAGGCCATGGTATTTACAAATTTATTGGTATAATGTGGGGTTGGTTTGAAGTTCATAACGACACTGGTATCTTTAAAATTTTGTAGTAATTTGTTACGACAATAGTATATACCATTGAATTTGTTTACAACCAGTTGAGGGTCACCAAAGATATTAATTTATTTAACATCTAGAAAGATGGTGGCTTAAAGGAATAATATGAGTTCTTCATATTCGGAAATGTTGTTAGTGAATCAAAATCTAGTTTGAAAGACAAAGGCATAAGTTCACCATCAAGAGGAATGAGGATAACACCTACACTTCCTCCACGCTAACATTTGGAACCATAAAAAAATAAGGTCATCTCGTAAGTGGTATCGTCCAAAGAGAGGGTAGTTTCGTCTGAGAAATCAAAGTTAGAGGGTTAATCTCCAGAAAGAGGTGTGCCTACTAGTTGATCAGGGATGGCTTGGACTTTGACAGAAATTTGATGGATGAATTCGAGGCCAAGGTCTATAATAAGCATGATTGAACTCGTAACACGTTGATGTTGTTAGGGTTTAGTGTACATGTAATATAGGGGGTCAGTGTTAGTGATGACAAAGGTTTTTTGGTTGAGTAGGTAATGAAGAAATTTAGTGACAACAAAAACTAAGGCTAAGCAAAGTTTTCTAGCATGGGTGTACCTAGTTTCATAGTCCAAAAGGGTATGAATTATGTAATAAACTGCTTTTTCCCTTTGCTTATCATCACTATGAGTGAGCATGACACCTAAGGAATGGTTAAGGCATCAAAGGTTTTTTGGAATTCATCATCCCATTTGAATGAGAAATCCTTTTTGAGGAGATGATGAAATGGTTGACAACAATCAAAAAGTTGTGAAATGAACCGACAGATATATGTCAACTTACCTTGCAAAATTCAAAGTTGGCGGAGATTAGTAGGTGGAGGAATTTCTAGAATAGCCTTTACTTTAGTGGGATAAAATTCTATGCCATGCAAAGAAATGATGAAACCAAGGATTTTTCCTAAAAGCACCGTGAAGACACACTTCTTTGGTTGAAGGTAAACACAATACTTGATGAGGTGGTCAAAGATGACCTTAAGGACTGTCAAGTGTTTGACTCGATGTTTGGATTTGAAAATAAGGTCATCTACGTAATATTACAATAAGGGATGCATGTTGTTCAAAGAATACTTGTCAAAGGTCACATACGGAGTCAGTGTGGGATAGAAGGCCTGGAGCCAAGGGTCGAAAAGGATAGGAAGGACCTAGGCACGGAAGGCAAGTTTAGATTTTAGGACTTAGCTAATTTTGAGCATGAAGACCTACTTTTAGAATTTGGTGTGCGGAACACACCAACAATGCAGAGACGTGCGTGCCATGCATTGTCTATCTTTGGAGAAGTGGAGTGGAGCATTTTTGCATGGAGACAGGCTGAGAATATAATTGATACTTCAGTTAAATGTAAGAGGACTATAGATAACACACTTGGATATGTGGCTATTCTTGTATATGGCGTTTGGCAATCAATAGCATGCAGCCTATTTCTTGAATAGATAAGTGGTGAAGTGAAAGTCCCCACCATATATATGTGATGTTATGTACATAGTAGAAAGAGAGTTGTATGTATGTGTAACAGAGAATATATGCATATGACTGAACTACTATATCCGTTCCTTTTGTGTATTGGTATAGATTGACAATACTGTAAGGAGATTATGTATTTATTAATAGATGGAAGATATTGGCTAAATCTAAGTGTCACTCTGTGTGTAGTTGAGTAGTGCATGTTATCAATTCAATTGTGATTATTGTTTAAGCTTGTTCTTTCATGGATATGAGGGTAGCATGCATTGTAGAATGATGGATTAGTTATAAATCTATATGTTTCTTCCTTCATCATGTTAACATCCTGTTAAAACAACCCAAAAAAGGGACCTGGTACCTTTGCGTGCTTCGGGTGAGCGCTCAGTCTAGGCTGAGTGATGTGCCAGCACAACTAGGGTGTTATCTGGTAAATTCTAGGCTGCATCATTGGTTCCGTTATCGGGACCTCTTTTTAAGTTATTTTCAGGATGGTTCATGATGAAGACATATTGGTTAACTCTAGCAAGTATTGAGGAATGGATACATGATCTGGAGGAAGAATATGCACGACAATTCAGTAGTGGATTTGAGTTTAACACACACACTTGGGTAGAATAGAATTTGTAGGACAAATAATATGAGAGTTTTTTCACTATTTTTCTAGTATAACTATACGAGTGGCTTACTGCTTATGTATCTCAGTGGAATTAGAGGTATTGTGTACTTGTCTAGACATAGGAAGAATTTCAAGCCCTCTATGATGCTGATTTGATCTGGACTCACATGGTGGATACGTGGTTTTGTGGTGTTCTAAACAGTTATATTCTAAAATATTCAATTTCGACGTACTCTTGCCTAGAGGTAGTTGAATTCCAGTTTTTTCGGTATCCAAGAGTGTAACATTCCCATTTTAAGACTTTAGAAACAAGGGAATTTTTTTTTACATAATGTTCACTATTATAAATAAAACTTTATTTAGAACACACATTCAATGTCAATCAATCTCATAACAGATAACCATATGTAGTTATAAATGACTCGGTGATACACCGATCTATTCATTCCATGACTCGGTTACCTACCAATCTATTCATGTTTCACTTTAAGTATTGAATACTTATTGTATACTTTGTATACTTGGTTTTCACCCTAAACTGGGTACTGAGTAATCTTGTTTAAAGAACATACCTGAATATTTATCACCAATATTCATCTGATATCACGTAGCTTTAAAATAGGTGACATAGGACAATGCAACCAACATCTTACGATACTTTGGCCAAATATTTACAACATACTGACTATGTCACTATTCCTAGACGACATACTTGTCATTTTGGAATACATCCTTCACCTCACTCCTCTGTTATCTAGAATTATCTTTACTAACTACCACAGTCCACTTGCCTAGGGTTTAACCCTAACCCGAGTTAGGAACATAGTCTATTATAGGAAGACACTCTCGATGAATTAGGGTAAAAAAGGCATACTCGGTAGACCTAAGTCAGCCGGATGTGCCAAATTACCCTGATTTATTGAAAGTTACTCCCTATCCTAAACATGTTACTAACTTAACCAAAAGAAAAACTAAGTTCAAGTCCTTATTGTGTGTAGATCTAGATGATCAATGTAGAAGGGTGTTGCCACATGTTAATTGCAACGCTGTATCCTCGAGAAGATCCAATTATTCTTGAAGGTACAGTCCTATAGTTGGCGTGTACCATCATCCTATAGAAACTACCTCATCATGATGTACATACCCCAAGGAGGTTATAAATGTTAAATTAATTTGGATTATAAAACAAATTACAGCGTCTAAGTTAAACCCTAATCCAACACTCCTTAATTCCTTGTTCTATACTTGAATCCATTAAGCATTTAAGAACTTCCTTTAAATCATGATTGCTTTTAATGTTCGTTTATTTAGTTTAACAACAATTAACTAAGATAGGACAATAATATCATAAGATCCATTAAATATATCTTAATCATTTAAAGACGATGTGGCAACCAAATAGCTTCAACTAAGGTAGACTTTATAAGAAATGAAGTCTAACGTTTAACGATCATATCACCCTTCTTTGGGTTATATTTCATTTAGTGAGAAAGAACCTTCCCCTATTTGATTAAGTGTTAGGGATTGTCAAACCCTTCTTATTTTTCACAAACTCTAAATTTCCATCACATATTCATTACACATTCAATACTATATTAAAATTGTTTTAGATAAGATTGTTAACTTTTGCAAATTAACAAGCTGCATCTTATTAAGGGAGGATAAACTAATTTCCCTTTTATCTAACTTATCAATTTTATCCGAATTAAACATATGAAAGATATGAATAATATCATCGAGATAGGAATTCCATCTTCTTCATAAATATTAGATAGTTTACAATACAAATACAAGTAAATATTCAAGATTCGAATTCCTCATTTAAAATTTTTTCATTTACAAGACTAAGTATTTCAGGCATGTTGTATAACAAACAACCTTCAATCAAAAAATAATAAAACTTTGCTTTTTCAATAAAATTCAAGAATGAATCGAAACTCTTTACATAAGGTTCAAATTCAAACAACCCAATACAATATGAAAATTCATGTCTTTTTTAATCACTTACGATGTCCATCTGCAAAATTGCTAGCACGTGTCGGTTCAATGAACTGAGCATGATAAACACTAAGCATTAAAGTAAAGTGCATTCCACTAATTACTTCATTAATAAATTTTTATTTTATGGAACAATAGAAAAACATCATGCACATAATCATAAGTAATAAAATCTAGAAATAAGTACAATTTAAGAAGTCTGAATTTACTTTTAAGAAAGGAACATATTATAATCTACAACATCATATTTATATCTCAAAACATAATTGATTCTAACAATCAATTTTACAGTCTATAAGTCTTGTCATTCAATTACTCTCTAACCCATAGAAATACACATTCATCTTTACCAAGCAGCAAATGAAGTTAGTTACAACATAAATCCCAATAGTATGCTTCATGTTTCCATATAAATCCAAGAAGAGAATTTGATACATACCCATTCCTCAAAAACAATTCATCTGAGGAAAAGAATCAGGTTTAGTACTCACATCATTGCCTTAGTCAAAGATATTAATATAAGGAGATCACAACTAATAAGAATCCCAATTCGGCTCTAGCAGAATTAAAACAGTTCCAAAGAAAGTCCTACAAAATTTAGTATCTTTGTAGTTTATACTTGTAAAAGGGTATAAGTTACCAACTTACTAAAAATCCAAGCTATACCTGAATAAAATAAGTCTCTTACCAATCCCTAGGAAAATTCCCAACTCAGAAGAGAATCAATAAAAGAGAAATTTAGAAATAAACTTATCAGTCAATCATATAAAAAGTTTCCAAACCATGAAGGGCCCAATCCAAATTTCATTTGATTTATACTATGAAATGATATTTATTAACAATAAACAAACTTAGAAATTATCTAACTAGTTCCCAAAGGAGAATTCAAAACTAATTACACAGTCAAAGAAAGCACATAACCCACTTCCATGCAAAACTTCCAATGAAGATTTAGCTCAAATCCAACATCAAATATCAGAAGAAAATACACAGTACAATCATGGACTGTAGAATGTTCCCAAAAAACTATACTTCTTTCTCTATAATATATGGTGGCTCAACAATGATAAAATAATGGAGTAAAAGTCTTCCTTTCAAAAAAGATTAAAAAATCACAACTCTCAACTCAAAAACTGAATTCCATTACCAACATTAACAACAAACTGTAAATGAGAAGGCAATTCGAGAGCCACATTACCAACATCTAGGTAAGTGATACAGTAAATTTTTGAACCACATACAAAATAATAGGTTTAAAACTTAGCATTCTACAAAACCCATGACTTAGATGGAAGTAAGAATGAAATAATTTTCTAAGACAAGTTCTGTCTCACCTTCTTCCAACTTGACTGAAAAAAATGACCACAAACCTCTCCAGTTCCTTTTGAAAACATATGACACGTAGGGATCGTTCAACATAAAGGAATAAAATGAAATAATAGTAATTCCCATAAACCTCTTTTATCGATATGACTGCCCCAAAGCAGGTCATTATTTTAATTTTTTTATGTCAAAGGATTTAAATAATCAAGTTCAAGAACACAATGTGGTCTTGAAGGCCGAAATCATATAACTGATCAACATTAAAAATCAAAACAAAGGAGCTCTAAAATAAGTTACATGGTCCATCATCTAACCAACCAAAAATCACAAGGCTCCCTTCCAGTAAACAGTATTAAAAAGAGACAGAGGCTTTACAGTCCTTAATACCTACTAAACTTCTTCTCAGAATACCTATATAAGGTTAAACATGTTGAATCAAAACAAGATCTGAAATGACCAACAATGGAAAAACCTGTACCAAGTCACATAAAAGTTTAAAACGGAATCCCATGGCCCTAATAAAAGCTCAAAATATACACCAACATCCATTTGCAGGTTCAAGCCTTCACGATCTCCCTAAGGGAGAATAAAACTTCAGTTCAAAATTCAAGTACATAACACAACATTTCAACTTAACAACAAGTTCAGTATTCAAGAGCTAAATAGTGGTACAGTCGTTGAATACAAAAAATTCAACCAATCAATTCAAAACTTCACATAGTTCTACACAGTCCCAAAACAAACACAAGATCTCAACAAAACTCAAAATGAATCTCAAGCTTCATTATGAGTTTAGAGAAACTACAAAGTCCCACTTCAACTCAAGAAACACATGACTGAACAAAGATTCGGAACGCAACAGGAAAGTAGTTAGCTCTTTGCACATTATTTTGAATGCAAGAAAAAAAAGCTTATAATACAAGCCAAGCTTCAAATACAATTAACATAACCACTATTTCAAGTTACAGAGTTCAAGAAAAATTGCATGCAAACCTCTGACAAAAGGTTCAGAGAGAGTTCACAAGAACTACTATTAACAGCTAAGGATTCATATTCAAAAACCCACATAGATTTTAAAGAATACATGAAAGTAAATAACCAGATAGTGCCTATCATTTAGAAGAAAGCAAGAAATATTAATGGGTAGAGCCTATCATGCCTGATAGTGCCTCTGCTGATTTGAAGAAGACTTCCAGCCGAGTGTCCAAGACCTCTTCTTCTCCAATCAAGTTCAAAAAACCATAATCTTTTTCCACAATGCCACTTATACATTCCTCAAACCGAAAAGGGCTTAGAGAATTAAAAAATATCCACAAAGTGGTGATCAAACTGTTGGTTCAAAGAACCAGATAGCTTCAAGCAGACAAAAAATCAAGAATCATGCAAAACAAAACAACCCCAAACAAATCTGGCAGAATGCCTTCCAAAACGGTTTTCTCGCTAAACCTGATACATATTAATGATATTAATTCCAATTTTCCCACTTAACTTTCCTTTTGACCACCTTTTGTAGTTGGCGAGACCTAATTGCACTTCAAAAAGAATTTAGAAACTTAGTGATGCTTACATGTAGGTTCCGCTAAATTTCACTAGCCCCTACCAAACTGGCAGTACTTATTTGCATTTAAAACCAAATCAAATTTGAAATCTGTAAACCGGATTAAATTACAAAAACAAGGTAGAGCTTTCATGTGATTTAATTAATATAAAATGAAGCATTACAACCAAAAGAGAGAGCTGTAATATTTATAGATATTGGACAGCTTCTATCTCTTCCATAATACATGGAAAAAATCTCCTAAACAAAGTAAATATGTAGAAATAACATATTGCCCCTAAAAATCTTCTATAGGAAATCATTCGAGAACAATATTCTAACTAAAGAACATCCTCCACAATCTAAGGGATGATAACAACACACTAACAACTAAGCTAACTAAAGTAATTAAATAATTACTTTATTATAATTACACATTAATCCACATATGGTGAATTAAGTGTTAGATTATTTCTAACATTCCCCCTTGAATATCACCAGTTGACCCCTTGGCTTATAGTGATCCATGAGACACTTGGTCTTCATTGAATGCCTCAAATTTAGGACGTTAGCAATTGATTGGCCTTAGTCACTGATCGTCTCGCCTTTTTAGCCTTTTCTGTCAGGCAATGTTGAAGCTGTATCTTTGTTGTTATGACCTCCTCTTCACAATTATTCAAATGTACCTGAACCTCAATGTGGCCATTTGGTGCATTCATCCCTCTAGGGAATTCTGATTTCAAGTATTCTAATCCTACTCCTTCATGTGATCAAAAATGTCCAGGATTCGTTGGCCATGATCCTGTGGAACTCCCAATCCTTCAGGCATTTTAATTTTCAATCTTATATAATCGCTTCATACACAAGTCCACCTCGTTGGCCATACATATTCTTCCCCTATGGAAGGCATATTATTTCACACACTTACATGTTTCTAGCCTTCTCTCATGTCCAATAGGTCTGGGATCGCCATTATTTTCATCCTCATCCTTTGCAGATGCATAATTTTTGTCTTTATTCGTCATGTACAAAGGATTTTTCATAATTCTCACATTTAGTTGTGCATACTTTGATGCTCGCCTATGACCTCATGATCATTCCAGCTTGCATCCATATGAGCCAGATTTTCCCATTGGATTCTCTCTGATGTATCTGCAGTGATTTTCACCCACTTTGTGGCCTGTCTAGGGACATTATATCCCTTGGTTCTTCATTGAGACCACAATTGTCCTTTACAAATGTGATATTTGAGTCACCGCCATGGTTTTTTATTTTTATTATGATCCTTGTTTCTTGGGTAAATTTTCCTTACGCTATCCTTTCATCCATTTTTCTTCACCCACCCACCCTTTTCCATATACCTTTTTCAAACGCATCATCGATTCCCCGTATCATCATCAATCCCTCATTTGAAGGGGAGATCATCATCTACCTTTCATCAATCCTCATCACTTATCATCAATTTTGTCTCATGGCTTGTTATCGTAAACCACTCAGTGGAAAAAGGGGGAAAATGTAGACACATAAATTTGGTATCTATACCTTACCTACCTGCGTGTGCATATTTTTAACATGGTCTTAGCTAAATGCCTTAATTTAGTTTAAATGACCATACCCCATCACCTCTAGCCATAATTAATTAAATTTCTATTAATTAATTAACACCCATTACCTTTCCCTAGCAAACTTTCTAGTTTGCATCCCCATGCTTTTTCTAACCTATCTCTACCTCCAACTCATCCATGACATATCCTCTTCCTTCCTACATGCTTTAAAACATTTACCCAAGTCTTAAAAGCCCAAAATAATGCCAAAATCATAAAATCTAGCCCCATTGGGGAAAATTTCCTTGGAGTTGGCAATAACCCAGTCCAGTCACCATCGAATCTATAAAATTGAATCACTTCTTTCCATAATAATCAAATTCATGTGAATTTTGGATCCTCCTTGTGCTATGTGAACTCTTCTTCCTCATGCCTGCGAGCTCCTATAATAGTTACAAATCTCTTGGACATTATTTTCAACATGCTTACATTGCTCATGATCATCCTTCCTAAGATTATATGTATATTTGTGTTTCTTTGCTTCATATTTATCATATTATCATGTATTGGTTGCATCTAAAGGTTTACAGGTTCATACCAACTTTTGAAACACTCAGAACCCTCTGAATATCCTTCTTTTACAAGTTTCCTTTCCATCAATCTATTCTCATCCTTATCTAACTCTGCTATAATCTCCATCGACCCTATCATATCGTCATCGACCCATCCTCTTACAATTATGATTTCAACCCCTAGATCACTTTTCTATGTCCACCTTTATTTTGATCCTAACTAAGCTTACCAAGACCACCATCTAGTTCCTCTATTACATTAAAATCATTCTATCTACATCTTAGTCACCCTCACCTCACCCTAGTCACCATCAACTAGGGTCCTGATTCTTAATCTGCCATTTTAAATCCTTACTTCCTTTCATTTTCTAGTTTCAGCTCACTCAAATCCCTTCTGTAGGTTTAATCCATCATACACAAGCTTCTGCTATATCCGGTTTGTACTTAGATCTCTATAGGTCTACATACTTACATTGTTGTTCCAAATCCTCACACCTGGGTTATCGTCGACATGCCTCTGCACAGTCAAGGTCACTGGGGGTCGACCCAGACTAGGTAACATTTAATTTACAATTCTTTCGATTAAATCAGCATTTATATCAATCCTAATTACTTTCAGATTCAATATTAATTCTATTTTTGCATGTTATATGTTGTTTCACCCTTTATATCATTTTTTATTTAAAATGGGGGTTGACATCTACCAAGGAATTTAATGCTTCTTGGTCCTTTTTGTTAGGAAACCCCTGCATATCCTATCTAATCCTTTTTCAGTTAGTATTTCTTATTTTCAAGCTATCAGCTATAAGTGACAGGATCAATTATCACTTTACTCCCGTTCATCCATCACATTACATCTGAGGTAATATAAAACCTCCATCATTTTTTAGTTGTGTACTTTCTTTAGTAGATCAACTGCATTAACTTTGATAATTGAGCAATCTGAATACTGGCAACAAGATGTAATTAAAAACAAAAATAGTGAAATTTGGTTCTGTAACACTTATGATATCTTTGTATCTCATTCGTAGCTTTTGGTATATACAATACCTCTGGGAAGTGGTTACGGGTAAATCCGCCATGACTGCTATTGCACTTAATGCCTAATATAGTTGCAACAACATCAGTCTGGGCATCATCCCTATAAATAAATGGGGATAAATAAGGACACACTGCACACACTTATGAGCCCTCCCATTCATATGTGAATGATTACACAGACATAAATCTAGACACTGAGAAATTATCCCGAGTATATAACGAAGTTACACGTGTATGAGTATATTTCTTTTAACCAGTGTCAATAATCACATAGACCCCTTTTAGTGTTTTCTTAGTACCATGTATCAAATTCTTTCATATATGTTAATGCCTCTTTCACGTACCATCAGGTATATCAGAAATGGAAAGTTTTTTGTACGTACCGATGGGTATATCATAAGGGAGAGTATATAGAAATGTTTAGTATATTAGACTAACTGGTATATATATTGGGAGATCTAATACCTAGAGTGATGAGAGCCTTACCCTGTCAGTTATCTTCATTCATAAAATGGGCACCAATGCCCCCAAAGTTTGTTCTTCTAGGCTCATAGCTCCTAAGAGGAGATAATTATGCTACATGGAAGACTAAGATAATAGACTTAACTAGAGTTCGAAGATATCTTTCCATGTTGTGAATGGTTCTCATAAACAAATAATTAGACTTATACAATCCCAACAGAGACAATTTTTACTAGGACAGATCAGAAGGCCAAATTCATAATCTTTTTTGCAGTGTGTGATGATGTATAACCCCACATTTGAGATTCCAAAATATCCAAGGAATCATGGGATAAGTTGAACACATATATGAGGCCAAGAACAAGAATGCACAATACTGAAATTTACAGAGTCAGTTACATACACTGAAGTTTAAGACAGAATGAGAAAATTGAAGCTTTTTTAAGAAGAGTTACAGACTTGAGGGCTTCACTTCTAGCCCTAGGAGAAGAGGTCAAAGATAAAAAATCTCTCATTCCCATTGTTTTGAGAGCTTTCCCTTCTTCTTACCACATTTTTTCACACACTAAACTTGTCAGATACGACAATTACTTTTGAAAAGTTGGTAAATCTACTGCAACAAGAGGAAGTAATGCACAATAAGGATGATGAAGAGGAGAGGCACTATCTTCACATCAAAAATGGAAAGGAAAAGGTAAAGGAAAACCTAAATCCTATCAGAAGTCCCAAATTAAATCAGTCATCAGGGGGACAAACAACAGAAGAAGCAATGTCCATATTTGCAAAAGAGGACATGCACTTAAAAGATTGTTGGTATCAATACTTACAAGAAAGGTTCATCGAGCAACTCTAGGACCTCAACAACAACAATCTTACAAGGGACATTCTAACTATAACTATCACGGGAAGAAAAAGGGGAACTGGAAAAGAAGACCCCACCAACAAGGTAATATTGCTGAGCAACAAGAACCAGTTAGACAATGAAGACTTCTTGTTCACTTCTCGATCCAGTGAACCATCCACATCATCTAGTGATGTATGGTATGTTGATTTGGGAGCCACTCGACACATGACCGGCCATAGAGACTGGTTTATTTCACCATGAGGGAAAAACCATCAAAAAATCATGTTTCATTGGGAGATGATTCTTCATATACAGTTCAAGGGATTTGGAACATTTCTCTACCCCTTGGTTCACGCAAATGAAAACTATCAGATGTCCTATACGTCCTTGGGTTGAAAAATAATATTCTTTTAGTTAGTCAACTCCTATATCACAGCCTGAAAATTGACTTTGATAGTCAATCTAGCAAGAAAACGTGTTTGATTTGAGATAAATCAAGAGGCTCAAAAATAATTACAAAATTCTCCAATGTGGGACGCATGTTCCAACTTGATTTTTTCCATAGGGATGATCAAGTACTTGTGGCTAAGAAATTCCACCTAGCACAATTGTGGCATTGGAGATTTGGTCATGTAAGTTTCAAATATCTCAAAACACTTCGCCGGTGTAATATGGTACATGGGCTACCATCTCTTCAGAAGGATACAGACAAGTGTCCTCACTACTTAGCACGAAAACAACACGGAGCTTCATTCCAGAGGATTACATTGTCGAACTCATGGTAAACTTGACCTTGTTCATACAGATATTTGTGGTCTGATGTAGCCAAGTCATTCTAGGTTCTAGTACTTCCTGCTTTGTGTTGATGACTATTCAAGAAAAATTTGGAATTTTTTTCTTCGCAAGAAAAGTGAAGCGTTTGAAACCTTCAAAAAGTTCAAAGTAGCAGTTGAGAAATAAACTGGTCGTCACATAGAACTCTCCACTTATATCAAGGGGGGAATTCACCAGTGATGATTTAGAGACTACCTACAAACTCATGGGATTCATCGACAAATGCCTCCTCCACACACACCGCAGCAAAATGGTGTTGTTAAGAGAAGAAATCGTACTATCATGGAAATGGTGCAATGCATGATCGATGATTCTAGGACTTGCAAAGACATTCTGGGTAGAAGCAACAAAGACAATAAGTGTATTTGTTAAACAGAGCACCCACAACTGCTCTTGATGGAATGACACCACAAGAATCATGGTTAAAAAGGAAACCATCAGTTGCACACCTCATAGTATTCAGGTGCAAAACAAGTATGCATATACCCAAGCAGAACATAAAGAAATTGGACATGAAATCACAAAAACTCATCTTCATTGGGTACAATGAAGAGACTCTTGGGTATATATTGATGGATCCTAAGACCAGAAAAGTCTACACCAACAGAGATGTTGAGTTTTTTGAGAAGAAGGAAGTAGAGACTCCTTCTCCGGACTCACAAGATGTAGATTTTTGACCTATTGTAAAAAATGAAGCTTATGTTCCCTCAGAAGATGAAAGTGATGATGAGGATGATGGTGTTGATCAGATAGAACCACAACCCACGGGAACAATACATCGTATGCCCAAGTGGTGTACTAAATATGATTACAAGATGCAAGAATGGATGCTCCACTAGATACATCCACCCCTGGACCATGGAACTCACACTAAAGCAAGAGAAGAAGTAAACTTTACTTTGATGAGTAGAGTTTATGAATTTGTTGAGCCCTTTACAGTATAGGAAGCCCTATAGTCAAAAGCTTGGAAATATTCCATGGATTTTGAATATCTGTCAGTAATGATAAACAACACTTGGTAGCTTGTCGATCTTCCATTAGGGAAGAAACCCATTGGATTAGATGGATATTCAAAACAAAGTACAAAGCAGATGGGACCAGTGGACAAGTATAAAGCAAGACTGGTAGCAAAGGGGTATGCAAAAATGGAAGGCATTGACTATGAGGAGACATTTTCTCACACAACTAAGATCAAAATGATCAGGATGATCATTTGCTCTAGCTGCTTAGTTTGGATGGAAAGTCCATTAAATGGACGTAAAAAGTGTCCTTCCTAAATGGATATCTACAAGAGGATGTCTACATGACTCAACCTGAGGGATATGTTGTACCTGGTCAAGAAACAAAGGTATGGAGACTCAGGAAATCTTTGTATGGCCTCAAACAAGCACCATGAGGCATGGTACATCAAGATTGATGAGCATCTCATACAACATGGATTTGTTAGAAATCCATACGATCCCAATCTCTACCTCAAAAAGAAAGGGGGGAGATGGTGATTGTTGTAGTTTATGTTGATGATCTAGTCATCACTGGAAAGTTTAGTGAAGATGATCGATGAAACGAAGAAAGATCTTAATCGATCATTCAACATGACAGATCTCGGGCTCATGCACTACTGTCTTGGATTGGAAGTATGGAAGAAAGAGAATCACATTTTGTTTCTCAGATGAAATATACCAAGACTATGCTAGAGAATTTTAGGATGATGGATTGCACACCAATTGCTACACCTATGGAGAACAGATTACATTTATCTCATTTCAGATCCATCTCTCTGAGGTAAGTGCCACTCTCTATTGGCAGCTGATTGGGAGTCTCATTTACTTGACCTACACTAGACCAGATATCAACTTTGCAGTGAGCTATCTATCCAGGTTCATGCAGGAACCCAAAGCTTTGTCATTGGAAAGTAGAAAATTGTGCATTTTGAGATATCTCAAAGGATCAGTGGATCTTGGTCTAGAATACAAGAAGAATGAAAACTTCTTCTTGACTGGATATTCGGATTCAGATCATGCAGGTAACATTGATGATAGAAAATCCACTTCCAGATTTGTATTCTTTATGGGATCTGGACCAATATCATGGGGAAGTAAGAAACAACACTTTGTTTCTCACTCTTCCACAGAAGCCGAGTATCATTCTGCAGGAGAAGCTGTCTGTGAAGCGATTTGGCTACATCGCATACTGGAAGGACTTGGAATACCATAGGAAAAACTGACTACCATGTATGTAGACAATGAAGGTGTACTCAAACTTGTTCACAATCTAGTTTTTCATGAGAGAACAAAGCACATTGAGGTTCAGGTTCATTTCATACGCAAACATGTGTTGAAGCACAACATCCAGCTTCAATTTTGTCCAATTGTTGAACAACGAGCAGATATTTTCACAAAGTCACTTGCACGTGACAAGTTCGAGTTGTTCAGAGAGTTCCTCTCCTCATCTCTTCAGAAAATGCACAATTAAGGGGGGGAATGTTAGGATAAAATATTATTATCCTAATATTAATTATGCAATAGTCCAGTTATTTAATTAATTTTATTAATTAAATAATAATGGTTATTAATACAAACCATATATTTTTTATGTATTGTTATATGGTTTCTAAACCATATTTGTTTCTTATGGATGTTGTTATAGTTTTAACAGTATATTTGTATTTATTCATTTGTGCTTCCCGGATGTTATTGGAAGCTTGTGCATTTTGGAATTTGGTTGCACCTGTGCAACTTAATCTCCCATGTGTATTTGGCTATGCAATATCTATAAATATTGCAGCCCATTCTCTATAAAGGTTGGTTGATTGAGATTAATAAAACTAATCAAGCTTCTGTCCCTGTTTCTCAATCTTCATCAATTGTCGATAAAGAGTAACATTTACTTGTTCTTATGGATCCATGCAAGAAAATTGAAGCCTTGTCTCCATAGGTGTAACCATTGGTATACTATCCATCATTCTAAATTTCTTGAGAATTATCTTGGCATATTTTAGTTGAGTAACAAATATGTGATTTTCCTTTTGCCATACTTCAAGTCCAAGACAATAAAGAAGAAGCCCTAGATCTGTCATGTCGAATGATCGATTTAGATCTTCCTTAGTTGTTTCAATCATCTTCACCGAACTTCCAGTGATGACTAGATCATCGACATATACTACTATGGTCACTATCTCCCCCCTTGCTTTTTGAGATAGAGATTAGGATCATATGGACTTCTTTTGAATCCATGTTTGATGAGATGCTCATCAATCTTTATGTACCATGCCCTGGGAGCTTGTTTGAGACCGTACAGTGACTTTATGAGTCTACATACCTTTCTTTCTTTACCTGGTATAACAATACCTTCTAGTTGAGTCATGTAGACTTCTTCTTGTAAATCCCCATTGAGAAATGCACTTTTTACATCCATTTGATGAACTTTCCAACCAAATTGTGTAACTAGAGAAAATATCATCCTGATTTTTTTGATCTTAGCTGTTGGTGCGAATGTTTCTTCATAATCAATGCCTTCTTTTTGTGCATAACCCTTAGCTACCAATCTTGCCTTGTATTTATCAAAGATTCCATTTGATTTGTACTTTGTTTTAAATATCCATTTGTAACCTATTGCCTTCTTCCCTGGTGGAAGATCTGTAAGTTTCCATGTATTATTCTTAATCAAAGAGTTGAATTCTGAATTCATAGCATCTAACCAAGGTTTTGACTGCTGGGCATCTTGAATTGTAGTGGGCTCACTTGATTCAATTACTATACTCATTAAGGCTAAGTTTACCCCATTTTGAGTCATACTACGAGTTCTAGGTCCTGAAGTGGATGTGTTAGGATCACTATCCAACTTAACATCTTGAATTAGATTAGTATACCACTTAGGCATACGTTTAGTTGTTCCTGTAGATGGAGGAGTTGAATTATCCTCATCATTGTTATCTTCATCAAGAAAATATTCTATTTTCTTCATAGGATTCTTTTGTGAGTTTATGGAAGGAGCATCTGCTTCTTTATTTTCAAAAAACTCAACATCTCTACTTGTGAATTTTTTTCTTGTTTTTGGATGCATTAACCTATATCCCAAGGCTTCATCACTGTATCCCAAGAATATAAGTTGTTCTGATTTCATATCAAGTTTAGTTATATTTTTCTTAGGAATGTGCATACTTGCCTTGCATCCAAAAACTCTAAGGTCTTTTATAGATGGTTTTTTCCCTGACCAAGATTCATGTGGTGTTATTCCATCAAGTGCGGAAGTGGGAACTCTATTCAATAGATAAACTGATGTTTTTACTATTTCTACCCAATATGTTTTACTCAAGCCTGAATCATCGATCATACACCTTACCATATCCATTATAGTTCTATTTCTTCTCTCAACTACACCATTTTTCGACGAATTCCATGTGTTTCCAAAAAAACTTTGAACTCATTATTGGTGTATTCACCCCCTCGATCTGAGTGGAGTGTTTTTATTTTCTTACTAGTTGTATTTTCACAAGCTACTTTGAATTTCTTGAAAGTTTCAAAGGCTTGGTCTTTGGTGCGAATGTAGTATACCCACATTTTTCATGAGTAATCATCAACAAAGAGCATAAAATATTGAAACCCTGAATGACTAGGTCTCATAGGTCCGCATAGATTGGTATGCACCAGATCAAGTTTACCACGGGCCCTGAATGTACTGATTTTCTAAAAAGAAGCTCTATGTTTTTTTCCTGCCAAACAATTTGTGCACTTGTTTGTATTTTTCTTGAAATTTGGCAGTCCTCTTACCATATTATTTTTTCGAAGTGTTTCAAGATAGCCAAAACTTACATGGCCAAATCTTCGATGCCAAAATTGTGCCGATGATGTATCCTCAGCTACAAGGGCCTGATTTTTGGTTTGAAAAAAATCCAACTGAAACATACGACCTAAACCAGAAGCTCGTGCAACAATGTTGGATTTTTTAGACTTATCTTTGATTAAACACATCTTCTTTCCATCTGTACAATCAAAATCCACTTTTAAGTTGTGCTCCAAAAGCTGACTTATTGAAAGTAGGTTCTTTGTCAATCCAGGAACATATAGAACATCTCTTATTGTGCACTTTCTTGATCCAACAGGTAAGGAGATGTTTCCAATTCCTTGTACTTTGTACGATGAATCATCACCCAATGAAACAAAGTCTTTGTTAGGTGTATTCTTTAACTCTAAGAACCAATCATTTCTCTCAGTCATATGTCTTGTTGCTCTTGAGTAAACATACCAAATTTCCTATGGTGAATTGATTTCTTGAGTTGATTGTGCAGCAAATAGGAAGTCCTCATCTGGTGAGTTATCTTCTTCTTCAACAATGTTGCTGTGCTGCGATGTTTTCTTTTTCCAATTACTTTTCCTTTGTCCTTATTGTTTGTTTTGATAACCCTGACTAGTTTTTTGAAAATTTGGCTTCTTTCCACTAGATGGACCCTTCTGAAATGTGTTATACCAACAATATTTTAAGTCATGTCATTTTCTGCCACAAATATGACACTACTTTTGCTGAGTGTTCCCTTGATTATTCTGTTGAGAATGATGCTTGTGTTGCTTACCAGTTATATGAATATGTTTCTTTCCCTTATGGAATGAAGAGAGGGCTTGTTCCTCATCTTCTACAGGTTTGTTCATGGACTCTTCCTATTGTAAGATGTTCACTAACTCTTCAAAACTTGTAGTTGGACCCATAATGTTGAGAGTTGTGACAGATATTTTGTATGAGGCTGGTAAAGCTCTCAATACAATAGGGACAACATATTCATTAGTGACCTCTACTTCCAAATATTGGAGAGATGATCTCAATATAGCAACACGCTTTAGAAAACCTTAAATAGACTCATTAGAATTCATTTTGAGACAATGGAGTTGTGTTTGTAATTGCAAAATAGAATTTTTGTTTTTAGCTTCATATACAGTTGCTAGTTTATCCCATGCTTCTTTTGCAGTTGTCACTTGACAAATATGAGGTTGTGCATCATCAGTTACACCAAACAAAATTATAAGTTTTGCCTTTTGATTAGCATGATCAAACACATGTTGTTGAGCAATATCATTTTCTGGTCTTGTTATTGAGCCATCAACTACACCAATTATGTCCTCAAATTCAAGTTGAGTTTTAATTTTCATTTTCCATGCAGCATAATTATCTCCTCATAGGATTTGTGAATCGGGAAAAAAAAATTGGGCGCATTGTTAGCCATTTAAGCAGGAAAGAAAAGAGAGATAGAGAATCAAACACGAAACAAATCCCCCCTAGAATCAGTACACAGCCCCCAAAAATTGACTTTTATTGAGTGTGGGCTCCTTTTTGGCCTTTTAAAATGATTTTTCGGCACTATCAGCCATTTTTACAAACATCTTGTAAATAGAAAAAGAAAATCGCACCCCCTTCTTGTTTACGAAAAATTAATATTTTCACAATTTTTTGAAAATTTTGGGCACTTTGGCCTCTTTTCCCTTATAAATTTAGTTTTGGGCTCTTTAGCCTCTTTGACTACACCAAAGTGTAGAGCTTGAAAAAACACACACTTTAAAAAAAAACAACACCTCAATCCAAGGTACCAGTTGAAAGTTATGACTGTTTTAAAATTATTTTTCCGGGCCCCTTTCCAAAAATGGAATTTTATTTTTTTTCTTCCGATTTTTTTCGCATCGTCCAAAAAAGGAAATTTTTTTAAAAATGATTTTTAACGCAAAAAATGCGGGTCTGACTTACGCATGTGTGCAGCTTTGTATCCTCCGTCGTCAGCCTTGTTTCCTTCGTCGCCCTTTCACCTTAAAGGCTCTCTTACACTCTATTCTGCAAGGTCACACATGAATTGCTTGTAGATTGAAGATGCACAGCTAGATCAGTATCCAGCTCATTTTTTTTTCTTTTGCAGGTGTGAAACTGTCAAGTAAATCCGCAGGTCTACAAGGTGAATTCACAGATATATGCAAATACCGCAATTACATACAAGTTGCAAATCGGTGGTGGATGTTTCTTTTTTTATTAAAAATGAAACCTACACACCAAACCCAAATGATGGTGCCTCCAAAATTGGGGGTCCACTAAATTAAATAACGCTAAACAGGATCTCTGAATTAGAGAGAAAGAAAAAAAACAATTGTATATAGTTCATATGCAATGAACAGTATTAATTTTTTTTTTGATACAATCACTTTGTTACCAATCTTGGAGGTGTTTCTTTACTATTGTTTTTGCTAATTTTTGCGTGTGGAGTAGGGCAGGGGATTTGAAGAGGCTAGGGGAATCTATGGCTCCTCCAGGCTCAGGCTTCTAGTCCTCCTTCCTCAAAACTTCTAACACTTCCTCAGCAATTATCTACAACCTTAACTCCTCTGCTCTGGTACCAAATGAAATCTGTAAATCAGATTAAATTGCAAAACCAAGGTGGAGCTTGTTGTGATTTTATTAATATAAAATGAATCATTACAACCAAAAGAGAGAGCTGCAATATTTATAGATATTGGACAACTTCTATCTCTTCCACAATACATGGAACAAATCTCCTAAACAAAGCAAATATGTAGAAATGGCATATTACCCTTAAAAAGATTCTATGAGAAATCATCCGAGAATAATATTCTAACTAAAGAACATCCTCCACAATCTAAGGGATGATAACAACACACTAACAACTACGCTAACTAAAGTAATTAAATAATTACTTTATTATAATTACACATTAATCCACATATGGTGAATTAAGTGTTAGATTATTTCTAACAAAATCAAATCCCAATAAAATCTTAGGAACCATCGCTTAGTTTCCCCCTAGTTGCCAATAGCTCATAGGTCCCCTTTCGTATCCCATTAGCAAAGGATAAATAGAATTTTCTTAGGTTAGATGTTAGGTTAGTTTAAATATATAACCTTAGGATATAATCCCCAACAATAAATTACCACCCTAGGATAGGATATATTTTAAACCAAAAACAATAGGTTTACAAATAACTTAGGATCCACCTAGGTTATTTTCTTACAAGCTAAAAACTTAGGTTAGAATGTCATCCAACGTAAGGTGGTGTAGTAATAGTTAGGCAGCTTTCTTGAGTCTCGTATCTATTAGGGTAGACCGTATAGATAAAAGGGTACATAATGATTTCTTTTTCTCAAGAATCTAGAAGCAGGGTTTGTATTTCCCCTTAATGCCATTAAGCACCCTGTAAGGGTCGATCAAGAAGAGCTGAGCACCACACAAAACATATTGAAATTACTATTTCCAAGATGATAAAGAATTTGCAATAACCACAAGTTTAGTCCGTTAAGTATTTCAATTAGCGAATGTCAGTTTTTCATTTAGTTTTGATAAGAAGATTTAAAACATTTCTTAGATCAATGGAATTGATCCAAGGATGAGTCCAATTGCAGAGGATAAGTTGCAAATCTTAAAAACCAGATTGTAGCTTATCCAATGAGAAGTGAAATAGATTATTGCAAGCAACAACATAACAACCCTTCAATCAAAGAGCATAAATGATTTATCCATTTCAAGTATGATCTTCAGCAGTTAAAAGAACACATCTTTATCAAGAAAATCACATGTCAATACTTGAAATGCAAAGGAGGAATATAACCATTGTCAAGGGTGTTACATGCTTCCCTCCTAAAAAGAATCATCATCCTGATGATTACCTCATTTTAGTCATTGCATTTAGGATAATCACTTTTCATTCACTTTCTTAACATATGTTTACAATAGTGTCCGAATTTTAAGTTTAAAAAATAAGCATTAAATAGTTGTTTATTCAAAACAAATAAATATCTACCCAAAACTGACATACTTATTGAATTATAAAGATAGAATAACAATTTTTTTCAGTCAACAGAATCAATTATGTTTGAAAAGATATGGAAAAGAAGTTTTCATATCGTCTAGGTTTTCCTAAGTTGCACTTTCTTCGTTAAACTGGTGTAGACACTAAAATTAGGTCGCACTACCCTTTGGTCCCTCATCAAATAAAATTTATTGAACACATTCACCTAACCATGGCCCCCTTCACCCTAGTATAATATTAATTTAATTATTTAAATTAAATTAATTTATTATCCTCACCATATTTATTATTTAAATATCTTAATTGGGATAATGCCCACATATCCACCTCATCTAGCCACCTCACCCTAAGACCTATTCTTAGTAATTTGAAATAACTAACTAAGACCTACCCAAACCCTAAAAATCAACACCTACATTCCCCTTAACCACATTCCTACATGTTAGAAGGAAGCTTCAAGTCTAATCCGTAGGTAAATGAAATGAGATCCCAGAAAATCAAGGGGATCTGCCCAATTTAGTAAACCTAGAAAATACCACCCTAACTGACGTTGGTTGTCCTTAACCACCACCAGTTTAGCTAAAACCATCGTTAGTTACCATTTAATTCCCAAAACAACCTTATTTTCGAGGTTGGTAGATTCCTGAGATATATCACATCTTTTGAGAAAGAGTTTCAGAGGGAACACACATGCAAAGAAGGAGATCAAGTATTTTCTCTTGCACAGACATCTAGGATTCACCTAGCAACCATCCAACACTCACCCCCAACACAGATTTGATCCAATCAGGAAAGAAGGAGAGCACATGTAGCCCATGCAAGATCTCCCTAAAAATTTTTGATCCTTTGCAACAGTCAACCTCTTATCAATACCTTCATGCCTCACTCACAAATGTCCAGAACTAGATTCCAAGTAAGTAGAACATTTTACTCCTCTGGTTCACTCATTTCATCATTATATTTTCATCCTTTGTTCTCCTAGCCACCCAATGACCTCCATTAATACTCACCCCTCCATATCCCTATTAAAACTTCACCAAATCCCATCCAAATAACTTAATACCTCTTTCCGACCAACCTAGTCCTTTGTGCAGTCATATGGGAGATCTAAAGTTGAAGGTGATACAGTATGATTGGCGCATCTAGGGTATGAGTTCAATGGGATTAGTTTTTCTATTTGGGTGGTGGAGTTGGTTTGGTGTTGACTCTGGAGGATGTAGCTAAATCTAGTTTGATAGGTGGATGAGTAAGGCTGGTGGTTGGTGTGACCCCTAAGGTAGTAATAGGTTTAGGAAAGGAGGATGATGTAGGTGCGGGTTTACATTTAGATGTATGTTGAGATGTGATAGGTCTTGTGGAAGAAGTTGTGGTAGAGGTGGTTACGTTCGGTTTGATTGGTCGAAATATTTTTGGGTATATAGTGGAAGTGTCAGCAAGTGACATCTACATTTGTGTTGAGACAGGAAGTAGAAGATGCCCCCACAGTAAGGCTCTATCCACATAATCTAAGTGATCGACTAAATGTGAGAATGACACGTCTGTAGGTGATATTAATGAGGACCTAATGGTGATTCTCATAAAATTTTTCTTAGAGACGGGGAATTCGCTAGCTTCAAATTTTGTGGGTAAGAGAGCCGAAAATAGGTCTGTAGGGTCTTCAGTAACTGATGGAGAATGCTCGCCTAGAGGCAAAGATATCTCTATTGGATCGTTGATAGGTGGAGGTGAAAATGGATGCTCCTTTGTAGGTGGAGGAGATGATGGATGCTCCTCTATGGGTGGAGGAGATATACAAGTATCCTCCATGGATTGAAGAAGTAATGTGGGTGATGACTCTCTAAGTGGAGAAGCCAAAGGTGAAATTGTCTCGATGTTAATGGAAGGCTCCTCCACAAGTGAGGAAAGAGGTGAAAGGTGTTCCTCTGTGGGTGGAGGAATAGGTGAGGTGGGTTCAAGTGTAGGTGGAATACTTCGGGCTAGAATTTTTTCTATGGGAGGGATATGGGGTAATTCGGAAGCAACAGGTGTGTCACTAAAAATAGCGTGGACCTTGCGGGTATGGCTATCATGAGTTGAGGTTTCACTGGTTTGATCAGAAAAAGGGGCATGATTGGGAAAGGGTTTCTTGAATATGTGTAGGTTTTGATTGGCAGGTGCATTGGGATTATCCACACTTAACTCACCTTTTTTGAGCATTTCTTGGACAATATTTTTGAAAGTGATGCAATTGCCATCACTATGACCCTTTACTCGATGATAGTTACAGAAGTCATGTTCTTCATACCATGCGGGTGTGGGGCAAGAAGGGTCAAAACCAATGTGTGGTTTTATAGGCGGAAGGGTGATGGCCCCATATTGAATGAGATTTTATAAGACAAAAGAAGAAGGCTCCCCAATTGGGGTGTATTTCTATTGTTCTAGTCTAAATTGAAAATTCTGGATGGGTGAGAGATTAGATGAGGGGTTAGCTTGATTTAACGGGTGAGATGGGCCAGCTTTAAGTACCACTACATTAGCAGTCTCCTTGGCCTTTGAATAATTGTTCTTTGGTTTAGAATAAGAAGAGGTATCATTCAACTTGAATGCCAAATTTTTATTATGTAATTGTATTTTCTTCTCTTCAATGGCCTGAATCTCTAGCTTTCGTACCATGGTGAATGCTTCATCGAAGGTTCAGAAATTCTGGACCTACAGTGTTGGTGAGATATGTCTAGCACAAGCCCGCATGAAGAGCTCAATGATTTCGGTTTGTGGTATTTGGAAGGTGAGTTGATTGATCAGGCTGTGCCAGTGAGTGAAAAAATCTATGATAGATTCGTCATCATACTGACGTGTGGAGTATAGGTCAATCATGGTAACCTTCTTAAAAATATTGATGGAGAAGTGATCCAAGAAGGCATGGGATACTTGGTTAATTGAAAATATAGAGTGTCTAGGTAACCCACTATACCAATGTAATGCAGGTCTAGTTAGAGACATGGGAAAGGTCCTCAAGAGCAAAGCATCATCGTCGGTGATTAGATAACACCCATGTTTGAAAGACTACAAATTTTGTTGTGGGTCTTCCTTGCTATTGAAACAGTTGAATGTAGGAATTTCCCAATGCATGGGATATGGACTGATAGGAATAGATGGGTGGATAGGTTCATTACAAATCTCATTGTAGGTGAAAGTATTTCAAGAACCAAAGACTAATGTCTCCAATGTCTGCATCTTGTCCATCATTAATTTGATTAGATCGTTGGTAGTTTGCAATGACTGGGTGCCTTCTGTACCGTAAGAGGGTTGGTATTGGGCATATGACAGGGGTGGAATTCTAGTATATGGTGATGTCGTAAAGGTAGACTGAGAAAGAGGGAGTGAGATAGGGGTACATACCCAGAATCAATAACAGATGAAACAAGAGGCTACTGATAGTAAATATATGGAGGTGGAAGGGTCATGGTAACCCTATTGGAAATGGGGGCTAAAGATTGTGGAATAAAAATGACCACATTTTGAAAATGGGTAGGGGTCACCAGTACCCGGGGTGGTAGTGTAGCTATGGGTATATGAGAGACAATAGACACATATGAGGTTGTATTCTAATTGGTTGGCGAAGGTATAATGGATGTGGCAAGTAGAAAGGATGTAACAGAAGTGGTAGTCATATAGGGTATAGGGCGTAACTGTGAAAGGACTGGGGGTAAGGTAGATGCAGGCAACGTGGAGCCCAATGGAGATGACACAGGAGTGGGAATGAGAGTCGAGGGGATAGATACGGGCATGCCGTATATCAACTAACCCAAGTCATCTCAAGTGGATGAGTGGGAAAGATAAAACTGCAAGGTGGTAGGGTTTTGGTCAAGGAGTCTTGCAAACTCCTCATCTCCAGTAGCAATAGTGATAGTTTGGATAGGTTCTATGTCTGGTGATAAAATGGAAGGTGGTGAAGGGCTAGGTGGGAATGGTTGACAAGTGGCATGGAATACGAGGGCTCTTGCTTGTCGACACATCAGTACCATGTGAAAAGGTACTAACGAGGTAAGACTTCTTTTTGTAAGTGACACAAAAATATAGCACATGTAGGATAAATAGATGGTAGTAGGTGAATTGGGGCTAAAATGGTACCTGGAAAATGAAAGGCTAACTGATGCCAGTTAGGGTAAATCGATGCCGGTCAAAGGTAACCCGGTCGGTCACTATGTAAATTGGACAGTTGATCAAAAACAAGGTATAAGGCCTAATTTGATAGGTATGCCAAATACTGATGATATTTACAAGGTCAATTTATATGATGGGAGTGACAAGGACTCTGAATAGTTGAAGAACATGAATAGGTGTCCTTTTGGGTAGGTTAACCAAAATGATAGTGAACCAACGCCGGTTGGGTATAACCGATGACGGTCGGGGAGTAACCGAGAACGATCACTAGAGTGACATTGGTTACTACGAAATTGAAACAGTGATGAAGAAAATATTAGTTAAAATTTGATGTGGAATCAGACCCATAATTTTAAGAATGAAGAAAATATGGTTTGGGAACACTCAGATAAATTTGGAATACACCAACTGTGACGAGGATCATACAAGGAGTAAAAGGAAAAATGAAGAGTGTGACATCTCACCTCAAAATGCAAGCCAAACAAAAACACTAAGAAAAATACAATCCTAAGACTGCTTTTTCTGTTATGTTTTTCTAGCTTATGCTATTTAAGGACTGACTCATGAACTGTAGGATAGAGTTTTTTTGGTGAGGATGGCTTCCTAAAAAGAAGGAGATCTAAAAGGTGAGGTTTCAGGTATGTTATGGTGGGGGGCGTGCCTCACTCTTAAGTATGACTTGACAGAGCAGTGAGCTAAGTGCCCACTATGTCGTGATCGTGTGATCACCTACAACTTCTTCCAGATAAGATGTTGAATTTAAGAATGTGTGTATTTTCAATTTTTGTGAGGTTTGGTAAGACGCGGAGAGAGAGAAAGAGCAAGAAAGTTCTTTCTATGATTTGTTTGTCAACCATCAGCTGGGTATGACTTCCAACGTATAGGTTGCCCTCAATTAATGTGAGCTAATGTAGAAAATAAAAATGAAATGCAATGATTTTTAAGTCCAAATTGAAATATGGAATTCGATGACATAAATAGATGAAGAGGGAGAGGGATAATCTTTCACTAAAGTTTTGAAAACAAGAAGAAATGGTTCCTTTTAGGTACAACAAAAGAAAGGTTTTTGTTTAGAGCAAAAAGAAAGAAAAAGAAGGTTACCAAGCAACTATGCATTTTTTTTTCCTTGTTAGTGGGGATGGCCTTCCATAAATCCTTGAGGGCGGCCTCCTCTTCTATCACCCATGCATCAATGATGGGTGTTTCACCTGATTCGAGATCGTTTCTTTGAATATTGACGAAACAGATAAGGGTAAAGGGCTAGGAGGAATACCTGTTGAAATGTTGGTTCATAGGTTGTTGTGCGTGTGTTGAATCCTTGATCCACAACTAATCATGAGAGCTTCCTTTCAGCTGAGAGGAACTACTTGAAATAAAAATCAAGACCACTAGAAAGAGTTAAACAATATATGCAGTGAACTGCCTAGCGTATGCTAGATCCGGGAAGTGTGATACTTCCTACATGACTGTCAATCCACTATTTAAAACAATTTAATGCTGGTAATAAAGTAAATCTTATTGTATTTAAAATGATTTACGTATCTCATTTAAAACACAATAAGAAAGATCTAATCTAATGGGATAGGTTTAAATAAGATCCAAAGGTCAAGTAACTGATTCTAGGTCTCTGTAGGTTTGACAGAGGTCTTAGGCAGGTCACAGGTGAGTAAGGGTGATGTGGGAATAGGTAGGTAGGTTACTGTTCTGGGCTATATTGGTAGATACAGAGACCAATGCCGGTTAAGGGTGACCGATGCCGGTTTTGGAGAACTGGTGCTGGTTACTATGGGGTACTGGGAATGTCACAGAACGAGCTTTAGATCTCCCATATGACTGCAAAAAGGACTAGGCTGGTCAAAAAGAGGTATTAAGTTGTTTGGAAGGGATTTGGAAAAGTTTTAATAGGGATATCTAGGGGTGAGTATTAATGGAGGTTAGTGGGTGGCTAGGAGAACAAAGGATGAAAATATAATGATGAAATGAGTGAACTAGAGGAGTAAAATGTTCTACTTACTTGGAATCTAGTTTTGGACGTCTGTGAGTGAGGCATGAAGGTATTGATAAGAGATTGAATGTTGCACAGGATCACCAAACGTTGGGGAGATCTTGCATGGGATGCATGTGCTCTCATTCTTGCTTGATTGGATCAAATCTATGCTGGGGGTGAATGCTGGATAGTTGTTGGGTGAATCCTTGATGTCTGTGTAAGAGAAAATACTTGATCTCCTTCTTTGCATGTGTGTTCCCTCCGAAACTTGTTCTCAAAAGATATGATATCTCTTAGGAATATGCCAATCTAAAAAATAAGGTTTTTTTGGGAATTAAATGGTAACTGATGGTGGTTCTATCTTAATTGGTGTCGGTTAGGGTGGGATTTTCTAGGTTTACTAAACTGGGTAGTTCCCCTTGATTTTCTGGGATCTCATTTTGTTTACCTATGGATTAGACTAGAAGCTTCTTTCTAACATGTAGGAATGTGGTTAGAGGGAATGTAGGCATTGATTTTTAGGGTTTGGGTATGTCTTAGTTAGTTATGGCAAATTACTAAGAATAAGTCTTAGGGTGAGGTGGCTAGATGAGGTGGATATGTGGGAATTATCCTAATTAGGATATTTAAATAATAAATATGGTGAGGATAATGAATTAATTTAATTTAAATAATTAAATTAATATTATAGTAGGGTGAAGGGGGCCATGGTTATGTGAATGTGTTCAATGGTGTTTATTTGATGAGGGACCAAAGGGGAGTGTGACCTAATTTTAGTGTCTACACCAGTTTAATGAAGAAAGTGTAACCTAGGAAAACCTGGACGATATGAAAACTACTTTTCCATATCTTTTCGAACATAATTGATTATATTGACTGAATTTTTTTTTGTGATGCTATCTTTATAATTCAATAAGTATGTCAGTTTTGGGCAGATATTTATTTGTTTTGAATAAATAGCTATTTAATGCTAATTTCTAAAACTTAAAATTTTGACACTGTTGCAAACATATGTTAAGAAAGTGAATGAAAAGTGATTATCCTAAATACAATGACTAAAATGAGGTAATCATCAGGACAATGATTCTTTTTAGGAGGGAAGCATGTAACACCCTCGATAATGGTTATATTCCTCCTTTGCATTTCAAGTATTGACATGTGATTTTCTTGATAAAGATGTGTTCTTTTGACTCCTGAAGATCATATGTGAAATGGATAAATAATTTATGCTCTTTGATTGAAGGGCTGGTATGTTGTTGCTTGCAATAATCTATTTCACTTCTCATTATATAAGTTGCAATCTATTTTTAAGAGTTGCAACTTATTGTCTACAATTGGACTCATCCTTGGATCAATTCCATTGATCTAAGGAATGTTTTAAATCTTCTTATCAAAACTGAATGAAAAAATGACATTTGTTGATTGAAATACTTAACGGATTGAACTTGTGCTTATTACAAATTCTTTATCATCTTGGAAAGATTATTTGCAATCTATTTTGTGTGTTTCTCGGCTCTTCTTGATCGACCCTTGTAGGGCGCTTAATGGCGTTAAGGGGAAATAGGAACCCTGCTTCTGGATTATTGAGAAAAAGAAATCATTATGTACCCTTTTATCTATACAGTCTACCCTAATAGATATGGAAATCAGGCAATGTACCTAATTATTACTACACCCACTTTACGTGGGATGACATTCTAACCTAAGTTGTTAGCTTGTAAGGAAATAACCTAGGGGGATGCTAAGTTATTTCTAAACCTAATGTTTTTGGTTAAAACTACATCCTATCCTAAGGTTATATATTTAAACTAACCTAAGATCTAACCTAAGAAAATTCTATTTATCCTAAGCTAATGGGATACGAAAGGGGACCTATGAGCCATTGGAAAGTGGGGGAAAACTAGGTGGAGGTTCCTAAGCTTTTATTGGGATTTGATTTGATTTGGTTTTAAAAGCAAATAAGTACTGCCAGTTTGGCAGGGGCTAGTAAAATTTAGCGAAACCTACGTGGAAGCATCACTAAGTTTGGAAATGCATTTTGAAGTGTAATTAGGACTCACCAACTACGAATGGCGGTGGAAAGGAAAGTTAAGTAGGAAAATTTAAATTAATATCATTAATATGCCTCGAGTTTGGTGAGCAAACCATCTTGAAAGGAATGCTATTGAATTTTTTTGGGGTTGTTTTGTTCTACATGCTTCCTGATTTTTTCTCTGCATGGAGCTATCTAGTTCTTTGAACTAGCAGTTTGATCACCACTTTGTGGCTATTTTTGAATTATCTGAGCTATTTTCAGTTTGAGGAATGTATAAGTGGCATTATGGAAAAAGATTATGGTTGTTTGAACTTGCTTGGAGAAGAAGAGGTCTTGGACACTCGGCTAGAATTCTTCTTCGAATCGGCAGAGGCACTATCAAGCATGATAGGCTCTACCAATTAATATTTATTTTTTTCTTCTAAATGATTCATTAAAAAAATTATGCTCACTGGAAATTTTATAATTACATGTTGTATCTGGTTATTTACTTGCATGTATTCTTGAAAATTTATGTGGGTTTTTGAATGTGAATCCTTGGCTGTTAATAGTAGTTCTTGTGAATTCTCTCTGAACCTGTTGGAGTTTTGCATGTGATTTGTTTTGAACTCTGTAACTTGAACTAGTGGTTATGTTAATTGTATTTGAAGCTTGTCTTGTATTCGAAGCTTTGTTTTCTCGCATTCGAAATAATGTGGAAAGAGCTAACTAGTTTCCTATTGGGTTCCGAATCTCTATTCAGTCATGTGTTTCTTGAGTTAAAGTGGGACTCTGTAGTTTCCCTAAACTCGTAATGAATCTTGAGATTTGTTTTGAGTTTTTTTGAGAGCCTGTATTTGTTTTGGGACTGTGTAGAACTATGTGAAGTTTTGAATCGATTGGTTGAATTTTCGTTCTCAATGACTGTACCACTATTTAGCTCTTGAATACTGAACTTGCTGTTAAGTTGAAATGTTATGTTCTGTACTTGAGTTTTGAATTGAAGTTTTATTCTCCCTTAGGGAGAGCGTAAAGGATTGAACCCGTAAATGGGTGTTGGTGTATATTTTGAGCTTTTATTAGGGCCATGGGATTTTGTTTTAAACTCATATTTGACTTGGAATAGGTTTTTCCATTGTTGGTTGTTTCAGATCTCATTTTGATTCAACGTGTTTAACCTTGTACAGGTATTCTATGTAGAAGTTTAGTAGGTATTAAGGATTGTAAATCTTCTATCTCTTTTTAATACCGTTTACTTGAAGGGAGCCTTGTGAGTTTTGGTTGGTTAGATGATGGACCATGTAACTTCTTTGAGAGCTCCTTTGTTTTGATTTTTAATGTTGATCGGTTGTATGATTTCAGCCTTTAAGAACACATTGTGTTCCTGAACTTGACTTTTTAAATCCTTTGCCATAAAATAATTGGAATAATGGCTTGCTTTGGGGAAGTCATATCGATAAAAAAAGGTTTATGGGAATTACTATTATTTCATTTTATTCCTTTATGTTGAACGATCCCTACCTGTCATATGTTTTTAAAAGGAAGTAGAGAGGGTTGTGGTCATTTTGTTCAGTCAAGTTGGAAGAAGGTGAGAAAAAACTTGTCTTAGCAAATTATTTAATTATTACTTCCATCTGAGTTGTGGGTTTTTGTATAATGCTTAATTTTAAACCTGTTATTTTGTATGTGGTTTGAAAAGTTACTGTATCACTTACCTGGATGTTGGTAATGTGGCTCTTGCTTGGGATTTCTAACTACCTTCTCATTTACAGTTGTCTATTAATGTTGGTAATGGAATTCAATTTTTGAGTTGAGAGTTGTTGTGACTTTTTAATATTTTTCAAAAGGAAGACTTTTACTCCATTATTGTATCATTGTTGAGCCACCATATATTATAGAGAAAAAATTATAGTCTTTTGGGAACATTATACAGTCCGTGACTGTACTGTGTATTTTCTTCTGAGATTTTATGTTGGATTTGAGCTAGGTCTTCATTGGAAGGTTTTCATGGTAGTGGATTATGTGCTTGCTTTGATCATGCATTTGGTTTTGAATTCTCCTTTGGGAACTAGTTAGATAATTTTTAACTTTGTTTATTTTTAATGAATTTCATTTCATAGTATAAATGAAATGAAATTTGGATTGAGCCCTTCATGGTTTGGAAATTTTTTTTATGATTGACTGATAAGTTCATTTCTAAACTTCTCTTTTATTGATTCTCTCCGGAGATGGGAATTTTCCTAGGGATTGGTAAGAGACTTATTTTATTTAGGTATAGCTGGGATTTTTAATAAGTTGATTACTTAGACCCTTTTAGAAGTATAAACTACATTTCTGTGGAACTGTTTTTATTCTTCTGGATCCGAATTGGGATTCTTGTTGGTTGTTTCCTTTTTATTTGTGAGCTCCTTATATTAATATTTTTTACTGAGGAAATGATGTGAGTACTAAACCTGATTCTTTTCCTTAGATGAATTGTGTCTGAGGAATAGGTATGTATCAAATTATCTTCTTGGATTTATATGGAAAGATGAAGCATACTATTAGGAGTTATGTTGTAACTAACTTCATTTGCTGCTTGGTAAAGATGAATGTGTATTTATATGGGTTAGAGAATAATTGAATGACAAGACTTATAGACTATAAAAGTGATTGTTAGGATCAATTAAGTTTTGTGATATAAATCTGATGTTGCAGATTATAATATGTTCCTTTCTTAAAAGTAAATTCAGACTTCTTAAATTGTACTTCTTTCTAGATGTTATTACTTAAGATTATGTGCATGATGTTTTTCTATTTTTCCATAAAAGAAAAATTGTTTAATGAAGCAAATAGTGGAAAGCACTTTACTTTAATGCTTATTACTTATCATGCTTAGTTCATTGAACCGACCCGTGCTAACAATTTTGCAGATGGACATCGTAAGTGATTAAAGAAGACAAGAACTTTCATGTTGTATTGGGTTGTTTGAATTTGAACCTTATGTAAAGAGTTTCAATTCATTCTTGAATTGTATTGAAAAAGAAAATTTTTATTCTTTTTGGATTGAAGGTTGTTTGTTATACAACATTCCTTAAATACTTAGTCTTGTAAATGAAAAAGTTTTAAATGAGGAATTTGAATGTTGAAGATTTACTTGTATTGGTTGTGTAAACTATCTAATATTTACGAAGAAGATGGAATTCCTATCTCGATGATATTATTCATATCTGTCATATGTTTAATTCGGATAAACTTGATAAGTTAGATAAAAGGGAAATTAGTTTAACCTCCCTTAATAAGATGCAGCTTGTTAAGTTGCATAAGTTAACAATCTTATCTAAAACAATTCTAATATAGTATTGAATGTGTAATGAATATGTGATGGAACTTTAGAGTTTGTGAAAAATAAGAAGGGTTTGAAAATCCCTAACACTTAATCAAATAGGGGAAGGTTCTTCCTCACTAAATTAAATGTAACCCAAAGAAGGGTGATATGATCGTTATACGTTAGACTTCATTTCTTATAAAGTCTACCTTAGTTGAACCTATTTGGTTGCTACACCTTATTTGAATGATTAAGATATATTTAATGGAACTTATGATATTACTGTCCTACTTGGTTAACTATTGTTAAAGTAAATAAATGGACATTAAAAGAAATCATGAGTTAAAGAAAGTTCTTAAATGCTTAATGGATTCACGTATAGAACAAGGAAATAAGGAGTGTTGGATTAGGGTTTAACTTAGATGCTATAATCTGTTTTATAATCCAAATTAATTTAACATTTATAACCTCCTTGGGGTATGTACATCATGATGAGGTAGTTTCTAAAGGATGATGGTACATGCAAACTGTAGGACTATACCTTCGAGAATAGTTGGGTATTCTTGAGGATACAGCGTTGCAGTTGACATGTGGCAACACCCTTCTACATTGATCATCTAGATCTACACACAATAAGGACTTGAACTTAGTTTTTCTCTAGATCAAGTTAGTAACATGTTTAGGATAGGGAGTAACTTTCAATAACTCAGGGTAATTTGGCACATCCGACTGACTTAGGTCAACCGAGTATGCCCTTTTTACCCTAATTCATCGCGAGTGTCTTCCTATAATAGACTATGTTCCTAATGAAGGCTAGGGTTAAACCTTAAGCAAGTGGACTGTCAGTAGTTAGTAAAGGCCATTCTAGATAATAGAGGAGTGAGGTGAAGGACATATTCCAAAATGATGAGTATGCCATTTAGGAATAGTGACATAGTCAGTATGTTGTAAATATTTGGCCAAAGTATCGCAAGCTATTGGTTGCATTGTCCTCTGTCACCTAGTTTAAAGCCACGTGATATCAAATGAATATTGGTAACAAATATTCAGGTATGTTCTTTAAACAAGATCACTCAGTACTCAGTTTAGGGTGAAAACCATGTATATGAAGTATACGATAAGTATTCAATACTTAAAGTGAAACATGAATAGATCGGTAGGTAACCGAGTCATGCAATGAATAGATCAGTGTATCACCGAGTCATTTACAACTGCATATGGTTATCTGTTATGAGATTGATTGGCATTGAATGTGTGTTCTAAATAAAGTTTTATTTAGAATAGTGAACATTATGTAAAAAAAATCCCTTGTTTCTAAAGTCAAATTTTAGTCCCTCTGTGATGCTGATCTGATCTGGACTTGTGAGGTGGATACATGGTTTTGTGGTGTTCTAAATAGTTATATTCTGTAATATTCAATTTTGATGTACTCTTGTCTAGAGGTAGCTGAATTCCAGTTTTTGCAGTATCCAAGAGGAACATATTTGAAAGGTATTCCAATGGCGATAAAAATCTTAATGGTGACTTTGAACCTAAAGATTAAACTAATGGATAGCTAAAATTCACCATGCACAAGGGCAAGAATAGGTTTTGTTTAAGATGCCATACCTAGCGAAAGAGGAATATAGAGAGGAAAGACGACATAAGTATAATGAGGTACATGAGAGGGAGATAGAGAAGTAGCATTCCATTACAAAGAGTATGGCATGGAGGAGAGAGATGGCTCGTGAAGTATTTATAGCTCACGTAGAAGTTGTGGATCCATATCATCAGGAACTCACCCATCTTAGAAAGCATGACAGAGATTCCACCTCATCCTCACATAGAAGTGTGCCAACAGAGACTACCTAGACCATGGGTGTGAATCTTAACCCACCTTGTGACATGGCCCTTGCACTTGGTTCTTTAGTATCTAGTATGACAAGTAACCAACAAGGTAACTTGGGAAGTAGGAGAGAAGGAGTAAGTCAGGTATCAAGTACATCAATGATAGGATAAACAAATTCAATTTCATTTGGAGGATCATTCTTAGGTGTATCATCTATATAGAATGCGAGCACGTAAAATATTAGATTCACCTCTGGAAGTGGAACTACCTCACAGACTATAGGGGTTTAGTATAGTACTATTGTCAAAGCATAGGGGAGTACATCTACAAGTCCTATTCTTACTACAGGTGGCAGATCATGAGGTATAGGTGGTTCTAGTTCCGATGGATCTGGTGGTTCTAGAGGTAGAGGGAACACAGGAGGTTCCAGATTAGGTGCTCAAGGTCCACAACAACCACAGAATATCTATATGGATATGTCTCTTCATCTCATGGAGTATAGAGGTATAAAGGATGTTGCCAAACATGTGCATATGTGTGAAATCTTGTGGCACACTAAAGGTATCACAACTACTGAATGAAAGGAAAGTCAATTCACCCCTACATTACAGGGGCATGCACACAACTGGTATAGGAAGTTTGACCCTGATCAAATTCATGAATTATGTAGCATTGAGAGATGCTTTCTTAAAAATAGTTGCATATCCTTGAGTTTGAGAAGAAGGGTATAAGTGCACTCAAGGATATCAAGCAAGGCACTACTGAGAGTGTATGCGAGGATGATGATCATTTTAAGACACTTCTATCTAAGCTATCTTATGATATTCATGCTAGCCAACATGCACAGTTGTTCATTTGAGGATTGATTACACCTTTTAGAAGGGTGCTGTTACATAAGACATACATTGATCCGTGTGAAGCACTGGAAGAAATTTTACATGCTGAGGTAGTTGGGAGCATTAACAATGGAGTTAGTCCATTTCTAGAAGCATAGATTGCAGCTATGACAAAGTAGTTAGAGAAGCTATCAAAAAATTCAGCCCATGAAACGCGCTCAAGAATTTGGTGTATAGTTTATGAAGTGTAAGTTTACAACAAGGATAGTTACCCTTACAGATCTGTATGCTCATTATTGTTGGACTATGAAATTTTTCATTTGAATCATGATGCTAGTCACTGTCCTTTATTACAGTGCATGATAAGGAAGAATGTATCTTGCTTTTACAAAATTTTCAGGTCCACGACCCATGATACTAAGGATTGTCAGCTGATTGGTTAGATCCATGATGCTATAGACCTTGGGGTATGACAGACAAGTATAGAAGATAATTCTAAGGGTAAGAATGAGCACCAGGATCAGAATCATAATCAAACATGCTATGAAAATAATGAGGGGCATTTTTAAGGAGGTCATAGAAGGGGACATGGATATCGTGGTGGATATGGAGGATGAGGCCGTGGCAGAGGAAGAGGTGAGTTTCCTCATGGAACATGTTATACATGCAGATCTCTTGACTACTATAGGCATGATGGTCCTCAGAATATTGCATGTTCCTTCTGTAGAAAGAACCATAGCTATGAAGAGTTCCCAAACTTATATGAGCATTTAAGTAAACAACATAAGTAATAAAATAAAGGCACTATGAAGGTTAGAATCCAGTGCATGGTAGAATATTAGTGGATGCCCAAGATAACAGAAGGACATGATGCATTGAAAGTGAATATTACTACATGCACTGAAGTAACACACACGAGAGAGGCATTGCACCAGAAGTGGATGATCACTAAGGAGGAGGTTTTGCATGCAAGGTACCCAGATCCTGTTCATCAGAAGGAAATTTACCAAGATACTATAGAAGTGATAAGGAAACTTCAGAGTGAGATATAGTACCTAAAGGAGCAAAAGAAAGCATCAAAGACAGTCCAAACTGATATCGATGATCTGCAAGAGGTGTCCAAGATGTTGCGCCAGGAGAACATTATTTCACTATTAGGAAGTTGCTTAAAAGGGAACACTCTGTGTGTAAGTCTTGAGACCGGATGACATATCCTGCATGCAAATCTTCCCCCTGATAGCTTTGACTATGACAAAGAAATTACTCTGAATTCTTTTGTGGATGGGTGGTTGTTGAACAACATATTGATTGATACAGATGCAAAAGTAAATGTGCTTACATTAGATGCATGGGTACAGATGGGGAGGCCTCCATTACAACCATCATCTAATGTGTTATTTATGGTCAACCATACTAAGACTGCTCCCATAAAAGTTCTGAAATATGCATCTATAACTATACAAGGGGAAAAGTTCACTGGGGATTTTGAGGTATTAGCACTTGCAGAAGTAGACAATTTTCTAGCCCTGCTTGGACACCCTTGGTGTTATGCGAATAATGTTGACTTGAGATTTAATAAGGAGTATATTAGCTTTGAAAACAAGTAGGAAAGGGTTATGATACCTTTGAAAGATGGAAATTCTATGCCATATGTTGAGCCTCTAAGTGAGGAGCATTTAAACAGAGTCTATGTATACGCTATTCAGGACCCAGAGGTCAATGAGCCATCAAAAGAAGGCATCCTACAATGGGAGGATTCTTATTCTATTAGTGATACTTCGAGTATTGCTTGTGTAAATTGGGCCCATGGTACATATAAATTAGTAGGATGTGAGGTGAAAAGTGTGGTTGCGCGCAAGGATGAACTTTATTCGATTCAATGGATAGGTAGCATAATACCTTGGTATACAAGGGCAGAAGATCTTCTTGCCTTTTTGAAGGCCATGGAGACATAGTGGACATATCAAATTAAAATGAGAGATACGTTAGTATATACATTACATGGGATAGTAGCGCGCTAGTGGGTAGTTCATCGAGATAATATTATACACTGGGATGAGATTGGAGTCACTTTGTCTACTAGGTTTATAAGGAGCAATGCACCTACGCAAATCAACACTTATCATGGTGATCAACCCATTCAGCATCACATTCAGTAGTGTGAGAGACTCTGGACAATAGGACAGGAAGCATTACCACCTTCACTCTTGGTGCATAGATTGTATTCTATGCTACAAGTATGCGCACGTGCTTAGTATGTATATGTGGAACTACATCAAGAAACTTGAAACTGGAAATATTTGACTACAGGAATTATCCATAATTTTGACTACTTCTTGACTAAACCTTTGGTAGACGAGGTCTTAAAATTGTTCAGGTGCTTAACTGTGGGAGATATTGAAAAAGTAGAAGATCATATAAAAGAATTATTCGGTGAGACAGAGTCCAGAGCATGTTTTGAAAAGGAAGAACAAATGGGTTCCATACTACTTGAACACACTTTCCTTGAGAAAGAGAAAGGAAATATGGTTTACGTCGTGGATGATGAGGAAGTTGAGAACCTAGATATTGAACATTCACATGGGGTGCACGAGGTCTTGAATAGTATATACAAGGATACGTGTGCCTACCATGAACCCATGAAGACAAAGAAGGTGAATAGAGGTTCAAAGGTTGAGCCTAAGGAGGGCATCATTGGAGACTACTAGTCAGACTCAAAGGTAGCAAAGATCATCGAATTACTTAGGGATTATCAAGGATTATTCCTTTGAGTATATCATGAACTTAAAGGTGTGCATGAATCACTTAGGGAAGTGAAGATCAAACTTAAGGATGGTGCATAGCCTTTTATAAATATACCTTACAAAATGAATCCTAATGTGTGTGAAAAGGTAAAAGAAGAAATTGATAAAATGTTGAAATCTAGAATTATCAAGCCCCTTGATGCGTCAGAATGGGTTAGCCCATTGGTGATCAATATCAAGTAGAATGCATAGATTAGGATATGTGTGGACTATAGGGAGATGAATGTTGCATGCGTCACAGATCCATTCCCTATGCCATTCACTAAGGAAATACTAGAAGTTGTAGGGTGCGAAATATATTCCTGCATAGATGGATTTTCCAGGTATCATCAGGTTAGGATTTCTCATTAGGATCAATAAAAGATAACATTTAGTACTAAATAGGGTAGTTTTTCCTATATTTTGATTCCCTTTGGATTGAAAAATGTGATTGGTGTATTCTCGTGTATAGTTGTTCAGGAATTTAAGGATTTTATTCACAACTTCTTACAGTTCTACCTAGATAATTGGATAGTATATGGTCTTGTCAAAGATCATTGTGTGAATTTGTGCTTAGTGTTTGAATGATGAAAATAATTGAGTACATCTTTGAACATCAAGAAGTACATATTTGTTATGTAATTTGGGATACTATTATGACATATAATCTACAAGGAAGGTTTGCTAGTTGATCTAACAAAGGGTGCAGTAATTTTAGGCCATGATAGATACCAAGAGAAGGTACAGTGATGAGGCACTTGAGCGCAGGAGCACACGATGAAGAGAAGTCTATGACTAGAGGGTAGGAAGGCACATTAGAAGGTTATAACTGGGCGTGAAGATGTCTCACGTGGGATGAATGGATTTGGTCAATGAATAAGGGGATATTTGGTAGGTGAAGGAGTAATAAATACATCAAAAATTGAAAAATTTATATAAGGATGGGATGTGGATTTTTTTTTACCATTACAACTAATATTATTTTAGAAAAGAGCCAAGTGTGAAGAGTCAAGTTATTGAGTTAAGGTGTGAAGGGTGTGGAACAAAGTGTGACAACCAGATCTATACGATAAGAAGCTTGCGTCCCCGCTGGTTAAGGGTTTGAGTGAAGTAGGGAGACAAAAAAGAGTTAGGTTATGAAGTTTCCACCTAGGGCATGATTGAATCAAGCTAGGGTTTTATTCGTAAATTTACAGAGTTGAAGAGGAGACATTTGCAAGGTAAAAATGGCACCGAAGAAGGCATCTACAACAACAGTAAAAGGAAAGAAGAAAGTGGTCATTGAGGAGGAAGAGATGGCACTTGAAATCCATTTTTCAGAGATGCAATATCCTAAAGGAGTCATCATCGACAAAGAATGGGATTCACCCATCAAAAAGAGTAAAGTGATTCAATAAAATCAAAAGACTTCAGAAAATAAGGAGCTCGATTCCTTTCTCACTGCTAGAAAGAACAAGTGCATAGCAAATGATATGCCAATATATTATGATGCAGGTGAAAATATTTTGAAGAGAATTGGGGTCTACTAGTTGTATGAGATTCCATATTTTGGGAAGTATGTGCCCTTGTATTAGTGGCTCATGAGCAGGGTACACGAAGAATTTTTCTACTTTGCAGGACGTAAATTTAGAATCTCATATGCACTTGTGTCATTAGTTACAGGTCTGAAGGCCACATGAGAAGATATAAAAGGTGACCTCACAAATAAATCCATGATTGTAAAGACCAAACAGGATCTAGGGTACCCGAAGGGTCTGCGTGGAATGGACATAGAAAAAATGAAGAACTATCTAGTTGTACAAGCTACAAAAAACCTTGTTACTAAGCTGAATGATCAAGAGCGATGGTCACAGGTAAATACTATGTGGTTACATGTGGCGCATACGATTTCAGAAGGGATAATCTACAACATTGTAGGCTATATTATAGAGCAAATAGTCAAAGAAGTGTGTACATGAGGGAAGATCAACTTTGGGGCTGTTCTACTATCACTGGTATTTATGGAGATCAGAGTACCAGATAGACCAAAGGAGAAAGTATGGGAATACCCCATGGAGAACAAGTCCCTAGCTGAAAGATTCAGCAAATACGTATAAAAAGGAGCCATGACAGATGACATAAAGCTAAGGGCAGAGAAGTGGTATGAAAGGATCCACACAGCATTTGGGGAAGAGTGGTGCATCCCAAAAGGCCTTCCAACAGTGGTAGGGAAACAAGTTTAGATTGTTGTATATCAACATTTCTGCATCGCGCACTTCCCAATGAAATATGGAGTATGGATCCCTTGGTGAAAGTTTCCTTACAAATTCACTACAAGGTATTTCCAAGCATCTATTCATATATTTACAGACAAACACCAACTAGTTTTCAATGCAGATAAAGTAGACTGTGATTACCATACGTTGAGGAAGAAGTATGTGTATCTTGACAGAAGTTATTATATAGAGAGGATCATTTCAAAATTACTGAATATCAAACCAATAAGTTTGGCTGTCGCAGATGTGGGGGCAATATTTGTGTATCTCCAGCTGAAGTCAAAGATGTAGAATAAAAAATATGTGGAAGGTGAGTTTGCACTTCCAGCACCACTAAAGGGAAAGAATACAATGGAGAACATCCCAGTGCCTAAGCCCATAGAGTCAATTGAAGTGCAGGATGAGGAGGAGGAGGAGCGTGAATATAGTGGTGGTTTGGAGCATAGGGGTAGGAGACATCCTATAAGTAAGGGTGAATCTGAGCATGCCGTTACACCACCGCAGCCACAAGAGGGGATGATGAGGACTTGAATACAGTCCAAGGGGAGCACATTTTTAAAAGGGTATTTAGGAGAACAAAGAACCAAGGTGCTACTCCAACTACTGTGCATAAATCACCCAGACTTTCTCCACAAAAGGAAAAAACCCCCGTAGAGAAGGAGAAAACTAAAGTTGAATGAGGAGGCAGAAGAGTTAGATAAAAGCGTGCCTAATTCTCCTACACTTCTAGAGAACACACAAGAATAGGGTGAGGCATCAAAGGAAAAAGAAGAGGATGATAAAATACCAGAGGAGACAACTACAGAGGATGTTCAAGACATGGAGACACAAGTCTCAAATTTGGAGGATAAATTTCCTAAGCAGAAAAGGTCTAAAAGAACAAGTGGGTAGCTCATTCCACCAGCCATGGGGTATGTATAGGACGCAAGAAAAATTGTCCGCACCTCCTTCCATAGCATGTTAGTCAAGAAGGATTTATTCGGCTGGGAGTTAATGGATGAGGATATGGAGACTGTGCACACTTGAAAGCAACTATCGTGGTCCATGCACACCCACATGGATGAGCCTGAATTTGATGTATGTGAAGAATCATGCATTTCAAGGTGACTGAAGAAGGAACCTCAAGCTAGACACATGACAGTAAAGCCTACTGTCATGTCAGATGTGCAGGTCAATAATTTATTGGTGAAGGTATCTACTGAGGTGGCTAGAAGAAACATGGAAAAAGCTTCCACGATCAGAGCATTTCACGAGGAGTTGAAGACAAAGGACACAAAGATAGCGAGCATAACACAAGAGAGGGATTTCATGCAGAAAAATAATGAGGTTTTTATTAGCATCGTAGAGGAAATTAGGGACAAATTCATCAGAACAAGGCCATACTTCGAGGCCAAGGTACCATAGACATTTCCTTCAGTGATACATTATGTGGGAAAGTTGATGGAATTGGTCCTTGAAGATGAAACTATGTGTATGAAGGTGCCAGAATGCTCAAAACAAGATGCCAAACAGGAGAAACATCAGTGATGAGAAAAATTGCATCTTATAGGAAGTATTGAAGAAAGAAAACCAGGATTTAAATGTATGCACAGCTCCAGAGGTGCTTATCAATATCAAGACCCTTGAAGAGAACAACAAGGTCTAGAAAGTGATGAAAGATGAGACATAGGGCCACGCAGAAAGATTTTCAATGGTTAAACAAAAGTGCGAGGCCCTGACAACAACACAAGAGCCGCACAAGACTCAGTTGGAAGACCTTAGAAAGCTAATTGCGAAGAAGATGGACCTTTTAGAAGGAAGAATGACTTCAATTTCTAGTGTTGTGTTGTTTCTGAAAAATGAGAAAGGGGAGATTGTGAGGGATGAGTTAGAATCTATTGTTGTGGACATCCCAGAAAAAGTAGAGAAAGCACTCACTGATTGGCAGGTATTGGAGGCTGAAATAAAGGAGGAGTATCTAGAATTGATATTGCAAAATGACACAAAGGAGGTTTCTTCATAACCTCATAAAAATTCTTAATTTATCTACATTATTTCATTCTTATTCTTTCGATTCTTCTATTCTTTCCTTCAATTTTTAGAGATAAACATTATCGCGACGACAATGAGATTAGTGTGGGGTAATGTTGATCATAGAATACTTTTCAAATATCACACAAGGATTCCACGAGGGATAGAAGTCCCAAAACCAAGGGCACGGAAGGACCCGCGCGCAGAAGGCAAGTGGCAACAATCAAGACCCTCGAAGAGAACAACAAGGTATAGAAAGTGATGAAAGATGAGACATTGGGCCACGCAGAAAGATTTTCAAAGGTTAAACAGAAGTGCGAGGCCCTGGCAACAACACAAGAGCCACACAAGACTCGGTTGGAAGAGCTTAGAAAGCTAATTACGAAGAAGATGGACCTTTTAGAAGGAAGAATGACTTCAATTTCTAGTGTTGTGTTGTTTCTGAAAAATGAGAAAGGGGAGATTGTGAGGGATGAGTTAGAATCTATTGTTGTGGACATCCCAGAAAAAGTAGAGAAAGCACTCACTGATTGGCAGGTATTGGAGGCTGAAATAAAGGAGGAGTATCTAGAGTTGATATTGCAAAATGACACAAAGGAGGTTTCTTCATAACCTCATAAAAATTCTTAATTTATCTACATTATTTCATTCTTATTCTTTCGATTCTTCTATTCTTTCCTTCAATTTTTAGAGATAAACATTATCGCGACGACATTGAGATTAGTGTGGGATAATGTTGGTAATAGAATACTTTTCAAATATCACACAAGGATTCCACGAGGGATAGAAGTCCCAAAACCAAGGGCATGGAAGGACCCACGTGTAAAAGGCAAGTTCAGATTTCAGGACTTAGCCAATTTTGAGCACGAAGAGATATTTTTAGAATTTTGCATGTGGAACACACCAACAATGCAGATACATGCGCACCATGCATTGTCTATCTTTGGAGAAGTGGATCAAAGCATTTTTTCATGGAGACAGGCTGATAATAGAATAGATACGTAAGAGGACTATAGATAACACACTTGCATGTGTGGCTATGCTTGTAAATGGTGTGTGGCTTGTTGGGGTTAGCACACCAGTTATACAGATAATATATCAGATCTAAGCATTCATGCAAATAAAAGTGGATATTCTACTAGAAGAACTATACAAATCAAGAGACATAAATCAACACCAAATTTAACGTGGCTCACCCAGTATGGGCTACTTCCACCAAGAAACAATACAATCTATTATTCAAAACTTTGACAAGATTTACAATGAAGATTTATAATCTTCCACACCTCTGAGATGTTCAGTACTTTCTTCCTTCAATATTTTCTTCTCTACAACAAATAATTCTCTCTCACCAACCTTTTTAAAGTTATTTCTAATTCTTGTTTATCATTAGTTCTAAACCCTAACTTTTGTGCTTATATATAGTCATTTATAGACTTAGGGAACTTAGCCATGCAATTACAATCAATAAATCTATTTTAATGCTAAAAATAGATATAATTCCTGAGATTTAATTAAAAATTCGTCACACAGGTAACTGATGCCAGTTCTACCTAACCGTTTCTGATTCCTTACTTGCCTGACCAATGGTGGTCTAACCTTAACTGATGTCGGTTACTGTATTTTCTAGCAAGTTCCAATTACACACTAAAATGAAGTAATTAAGCTTTAGAACTCAACAATCTCCCACTTGGAGTTTAATTACTACACCATACCTATACAACATCATTCTTAGATCCTTCCTTGGCCTTGTTTCTTCCTCTTCAAGTCTTAAACTTGAATAACAACAGAAGTGGAGTGTAACTCCAAATTCTATTTTATTAATGGCTTCATTAGCATATCCGTAGGGTACTTGCTTTTATGAGTCTTTTCCAGATTCAACTTTCCATCCTCTAACACTTGTCATATGAAGTGATACCTCAATTGAATGTGTTTCATTCTCGAATGAAATGCTGAGTTATTTTCTAAATGAATTGCACTCTGATTGTCACTAAACTGTTTACAATCACTTTTCTCCTTTCCCTACTCATCTATATCATCTCCTTGCTAGCCTTTGTAGCTACAACATACTCTACCTCTGTAGTAGACAAAGCCACAACCTTCTGCAATATCAAAATCTAGCTAACTGTCATTCCACCTACTATGAAAATATATCCAGTAGAACTCCTACCATCTAGATCTCCAGCCATATGCGAATCAACATAGCCACGTAATGAAATATCTAAATCTCCATAACATAACTACATGATAGATGTCCCTTTCAAATATCTGAGTATCCATTGGACTACTTTCCAATGATCTTTACCTAGATTAGCCATATATCTAGAGATATACTTCCACTGCCTATGCAATGCCTAGTCTGGTACAAACTATAGCGTATATGATACTTCCAACCGCTAAAGCACATGACACTTGTCTCATGTATTTGACCTCCTCATGTGATGAAGGATATTGATCTTTGCTCAATTTGAAGTTTCCAGCCTTAGGTGTGCTAACAAGTTTTGCATTATGTATGTAAACTTTTCTAACACCTTGTATATAAAATCCTCCTGAGACAAATACAATTTCTTGTTTTTCCTTTCTCTATGTATTTACATGCCAAGGATTCTTTGTGCAGCTCCTAAATCCTATATAGCAAATGTGTGAGCTAGCTTTCTCTTAAGCTCACCAATGTCCTACATACTAGATCCTGTAATAAACATATCATCCACATATAGTAACAAAATAATATAGCTCCCATTTTCAAGCTTCTTGAAATAAACACAATGGTAAGATTCACATGTCAAGTAACCATGCTCATGCATAAAACTATCAAACCTCATGTACCATTGCCTTAGAGCTTGTTTGAGCCCATATAGGATCTTTTTCAACTTGCACACTAGTTTCTCCTTACCCTTGAATTCATACCCAAGCAGCTGCTGCATATAAATTTCTTCATCCAAATCACCATGAAGGAAAGTCATCTTCACATCTAGTTGCTCTAAATGCAAATATTCTATTGCAACTAAAATTAATATAGTACAAATAGAAGTCATCTTAACAAAACGAGAAAATATTTCACCAAAGTCAATACCTACTTTCTGCACAAATCCCTTTACTACAAGCCTTGACTGGTACCATTTCTATCCACCCTATTCTTCCTTAATCTTGTAAACCCACTTGTTCTGCAATGTCCTCTTACCTACTTGAAACTTAACCAAATCCCAAGTTTGGTTCTATTCCAAGGATTCCATCTCCCCATCCATGCCATGCTCCCACTAAATGTGAGTCAATTTCTACATTGATTCTTCAAAGCTCTCTGGTTCACCACTATCAGTCAACAATAAATAAAATAGAGAAGGTTTAAATCTTTCTAGAAGTTTACTTACCATTTGTGACCTTCTCATAGGAGTTTAGAGTACCAGAGGCTCAATGTGGGCCTCCTAAACATTAGTATCAACTTCTGATAGTGACCGACACCAGTCACCTATAACCGACGTTAGTTCTCCTAACCAATGTCGGTTCTAATCCTCTGTAACCATCGGTGGTTCATTTGACCTATGCCGGTTAGGGACTAACCGACCACTGTTACTGTGTATTTTGGTAGGTGTTTCTTTAAAACTCGTGAGTTCATTTTTATCAATAAAATTTTCAATTTTCTCATCCTTGGGTACCAAAATTTGATCCTTGTACATTCTCTTTTCATTCCATTCAACATCATGACTCCTAATAATTTTTGAATTCTCTAAATCCTAAAAATAGAAATTGAAATCACCAAATCCATAACCAATAAACGTGTACCTCTTTGATTTTGCATCCAACTTTTTTCTATTTTCCCTATCAACATGCATAAAAGCTTCTGAACTAAAAAATTTAAGAAAAGAAAGATCTACCTCTTTTCTGGCCCAATCTTCCTCTGGTATTCCTCCATCTAGTGAACTTGAAGGGCCACAGTTAATCAAATAAACCACTGTATCAACCGCTTCTACCCAAAACTACAAGGGAAATATAAAATGTATCCTCATACTTCTAACACGTTACACTTTATCCTGTTCATTATTTCTGCAACACCATTCTCATGTGGTGTTCTTGGAACTGTTCTTTCTCTATGTATTACATTCACTGAACAATAATAATTGAAAGCCCTACTATAATATTCACCACCATTGTTAGATCTAAGGCACTTTAACTTAGAATTTTATTTTTTCTCAACAAGGGCTTTCCATCTATTAAAATTCTCAAAAACATCAGATTTACGTTTAATACAATAAACTGATACTTTTCTTTTAGCATCATCAATGAAACTAACATAATACCGGGATCCTCCATGAGAAGCTACCTGAGTTGGTCCTCACACATATGAGTGTAAAAGCTCCAATTTTTACTCTTTCTTGGTTGCCCCAACTTTGAGAAATCTCACTCTCTTTTTCTTTCCAAAGATAAAATGCTCACAAAAATCAAGATCTAAATATTTCAAATATGATAACTTACCCTTATCCTTTAAGATATGCATTCCTTTTTGACTCATATGACCCAGCCGATTATGCCACATGCATGCATATGAATCTGAAGTAGATAATGCAGAAAAGGAATCAGTAATATAGGTAGATAAATATAATATTCCTAGCTTCTTACCTCTTTCCACGACAAAAACACCCTTGGTGACTTTCCAAGAGTCTCCTATAAAAGTAACCATGCAACCAAATACTCCTAGTTTCCCTGGAGAAATAAGATTCCTCTTGAGGCTTGGCACATGCTTCACATATTTCAATACCCATGTATTTCCATTGTATAATTTTAGATGAACTTTCCCTATACTAGTAATACTGTAAGGTTCATCATCACCCAAATAAACATTCTCAAAATTTCCTTGGACATAATTTCTAAAATAACCCTTATTAGGGGTTGCATGGAAAGAAGCTCCTGAATCTAAAACCTATGATTCAATTATATTGTCCAAAGAAATAATACGAGTATCTTGCATTACCTCTGATGAAGAAAGATTCACCTCTTTAACTTTGTCTAGTTGTTGGTTCTCTTTGTCCTTTGACCAACAATCTTTCTTTACATGTCCTTTCTTTCCACATTTCCAACATGTAATTCCCTTACTTCTGGATTTAGATCTGCTTTCCCTTGACTTTGATTTCCCATTACTCTTACTCCTGGATCTCTCCTTCTTCTTGCCCCTACTTTCTAAATTCAAAGCATTTCTAGATGTTGTTTCCTCTGTATTCTTCCTATGAATTTATTCATTTATGAATATACTAACCACATCATCAAACTTCAAAATAGTATTAGCAGATGTTGTATTACTAACAACCATTACCAAGTTGTCCAAACTATCAGGAAAAGAACATAAGAATAAAATTTCTTTTACTTCAACATCAAATGGTATAGGCACCAATTTTAACTGATTTACAATAGATCAGAAATCATTCAAATGACTAGAGGTAGATTCACCTTCATGCATCTTAGAACTAAATAGTTTCTTCATCAAATAAACTTTATTTGAAGCACTAGGTTTTTCATATAAATTAGCAAGAAATTTCATTAAGTCTCCTATAGAAGCTACTTCTGTAATATCAGAAGTGACGAATGCTACCAGGCTCAATATTATAGATCCCAAAGTTTTTTTGTCAATAATATTCCATTCTTCATCAGTCATCTTTGTAGGTCTAGACTTCTCATCCAATGGTAAGTAAAAATATATTTGATACAGATAATCCTCAATTTGCATCTTCCATAATTGATAATTTTGGCTATCAAATTTCTCTACCTTGTATTTATTATCTTCTACCATTGTTGTAGCTCCCACTCAATTAGAAAACCCTCTGTGAGTAAATCTGTCAACACACAAAACCCTCAAACCTTTCTCTGATACTAGTTGTTGGGGTTAGCACACCAATTGTACAGAAAATATATCAGATCTAAGCATACATGTAAATGAAAGTGGATATTCTACCAGAAGAAATATACAAATCAAGAGACATAAATCAACACCAGATTTAACGTAGTTCACCCAGTATGGGCTATGTCCACCAAGAAACAAGCCAATCTATTATCCAAACCTTTGACAAGATACACAATGAAGATTTATAATCTTCCGCACCTCTGAGATGTTTAGTACTTTCTTCCTTCAAGATTTTCTTCTCTACCACCAAGAATTCTCTCTCGCCAACCCTTTTAAATTTCTTTCTAATTCTTGTTTATCATTACTTTTAAACCCTAGATTTTGTGCTTATATATAGCCATTTATAGACTTAGGGCACTTAACCATGAAATTATAATCAATAAATCTATTTTAATGCTAAAAATAGATATAATTCCTGAGAGTTAATTAAAACTTCCTTGCACAGGTAACCGATGCTAGTTCTACCTAACCGCTGCTAGTTCGTTACTTGCCTGACCGATGTTGGTCTACCCTTAACCGATGTCGGTTACTGTATTTTCTAGTAAGTTCCAATTACATGCTAAAATGAAGTAATTAAGCTTCACAACTCAACATGGATATCAATAGCATGTGGCCTATTTCTGGAATAGATAAGCAATGAAGGGAAAGTCCCCACCCTATATATATGATGTTAGGTACATAGTAGAAAGAGAGATGTATGTATGTGTAACAGAGAATATACACATATAACTGAACTATTGTATCAGCTCCATATGCACATTGGTATAGTTTGACAATATAGTAAGGAGCTTCTATATTTATTAATAGATGGAAAATATTGGCTGAATCTAAGTTTCATTCTATGTGTAGTTGAGTAGTGCATGTTATCAATTTAATCATGATTACTATTTAAGCTTGTTCTTTCATGGATATGAGGGTAGCATGTATTGTAGAATGATGGATTAGTTATGAATCTATATGTTTCTTCCTTCATCATGTTAAAATCCTATTACAACAACCTAAAGAGGGACCTAGTACCTTTGTGAGCTTCCGGTTAGTGATCATTCTAGGTTGAGTGATGTGTAAGTGTGACTAGGGTCTTATCTGGTAAATTCTAGGCCGCATCAGTGTATGATGTCATGGAAGATATAAGTCATGGCTCAATGATCTGTAGCACTAGCATTTTTAAGGCCAAATGACATGACTCAATAGTAGAAGGTCCCTCAAGGAGTGATGAAGGAAGTTTTGTGTTGATCTTTTGGAGGGAGTAATATTTGATTATAACCTGAGAAATATTCCATGAGTGATAACATCTCGTGGCCAACGGTGAGATCAACCAGTTGGTAGTGCCTAGTAGATGAAAATCATTTTTGGGAAAATGAGGTTGAGGTGAGGGAAATCCATGCAAATGTAGTCCCCTTGTCACTTTTGTGATAGGAACGATGTTATAAATCCATAGGAGATAATCAATGGGTAGTATTAAGGAAATTGAGAGAAGGCGCTGAAGTTCTTCTTTGACTAGAAGAGTAATACAAGGATGCATTTTCTGCAGCTTTTATTTTATGGGTTTGGCATCAGGTATAGTTATGATATTGTGGACTATAATGTTTGGGTCTATACTATGCATATCAGCATAGGACTAAGAAAAACAATTTCTATGATCTCAAAGGAAAGAAGTAAAAGCTTCATGTTCACCAACATCTAAATATTGGCCTATCTTTAGAATGTGCAGGTTGTCTTGAGTTTTGATGTTGATTTCGATAGTTTATTCATTCAACATGGGTTACCTCTTAGAAGGTAATGACCAGTGAATATAAGAATTTTTAGCACCAAGGTAGGTGAGTATAGACTCATCATCCTGACATTGAAAAACTTTAATAGAAGTTGTATCATCATTAATCATGCTAGGATACATGAAGGGAAGAGAAAAGGGAGCCTCACCATCACGCTGATTAGTCAGAGGTCCCAGGAAAATTGTGTTTACGAAAACAAAAGTTAGGAGTAATAGATTCAGGATCTATGGACTTTGTGGGTGAGGGTGGTGATGTTGGTGAATGGGGTGGAGAAGGTCTATCTTCCTCAATGAGGTTGATACGGGCCTTCCTGGAAGATGGTGTAGCAAATTCAATGCCACTACAACTGTTGTGTTTACGGGTGGTACATGAAATTATGGTATGGCGTCCTTGTTCATAAAAATTGAAGCCAAAGCCTTTCCATGCACAACAATGAAGGAAAGTGTTGTTGCCAAATCACTGCACCCTCCGAATGGCCAGGATGTGAATAGGACATTCGGTGTGATTGGGACACACGGGATCACCTCTCAAGCTATGGGACTTGGGCTCGAGGTGAACCTTTAGAGAAGGCCAGCTTCCTCTTCCTAAACTAAGTGCTGTACTACTCCTAGTGTAACAAAAATGATTATCTAATCCTATGCTAACATTTTATTGGGGTTTTAGGGAAAGAGATTTACAGAAATGAAACTATACTAGGGATGGTGATGCACCAAATGAAGGGTGTCTTCAGATTCAGGAAAGGTTAATTTGAAGAGGGTGTGTGCACCACAGGTCAACTTCACCTACTGCAACTTAGAGAGGGTACATGATACCACAAAGTAAGAGACACGCGTTCCCTTTGTTAAACTTTATCAGACCGAGAAATATACCAGTTTCCCAGTGAAGAAGGATGAACTCAAGAAGGGTGAACAGACACCACAACTCAACTGGATGCAATACTTCACCACTCGATAAGCACAGAACTCCAAGAACCCGCAATAGAACTTAAACTTGCACAATGTACCTGCAAGTATGAGAAAGGCACAAAGAAGCACAAAAGGATGAAAGGACCGAGATTAGTCAAAAAACACACACTTTTATTGCTTCAATAACATGCACAATGCATCATACATTCAGAAGAGGCAATAGTTGCCATTATAGTCTTGAAGAGGAGGCTTGAAAGTTCTCTCAAGACACAAGAACAACTTGCAGAAGAGAGAGGATTCTTGAAAAGTATACACTCGCCTAAGATATCTAACTGTCCAACTTGTCTGAATTGTTGGAACCCTTTGAAATGAGATTCCAAACTTACATTTATAGAAGAATATGTGAGAAAGAAGAGGAAAGGTCATAATTACATTCCTAAATTAAAGGCCCATGATGTATTTATTGCATTTAGTTGAACCACCTGAGAATGTTCCATCATGGGTCATTAATTGCCTGATGACCTAATCTTCTTAATTAATTAAAAGAATATTTAAATAATAATAATAAATATTATTATTAAAATATTTAAATAAAAATATTAATTTAATTAACATAATGTTGGGACCCCCCGTTGACCCGTTTGACTTGAAGAGGAGGGGGTTCCATGTGGATAGAGTCTACACAAATCTCAACTTGGTGAGCTTCGAATCCTATAACTCGGTGTTGCAATTGATTTTGAACCCCACACCAACTCTTTCCTTGTCTTGGCAATCGGGCTCTTTTGCATTGAGTCCTTCGAATTGTGAGCTATCAAACTCATTTCTTATCATTTTCCTCTGTTAACTCGAAGCCATTTATGCATTCCATGTTCAAACTTCATGAAAAATCACCACGAGCTCCCTGCGAAGTCACCGAGCTCTTCATCCAGTAAACGATCTTACCTTTCCTGGGCTCAAACTCACTTGAATGTCGTGCTTAATCCAACATCTAAAAAGAATGGTTTTACCACAATGCTCACAGTTCTTCCTTATCATATAACACTTGCAGTAAGAATGTTTTAGCTTGGCCATAATAAGCACAATTGTACCTTCCAAATGATGAGAAAATGCCATTACCAATAAAGACCTAATGCTGCCATGATGATGACCCAGGCTCATGCCCATAACATGTCGATAGACACCCTTAAGAATGATTTTTTGGCCAAAAATCCCTTCGGTATTCTGGTAGTGCACTCAGAAATCTCAGCTCCAATCAACAATTATGCCACTATTGGGATCTTAGTATGGCATAGGTAGCTATGAGCTAAACCATATACTCATTTTTCTAGAAACTAAAAGATCCTTTATGTTACAATTTGCAACACATAAGAGAAGCCCTTCAAAAAAAAATACGTTGAACAACTGGGTTAACTAAAAGGACCTTGGAAAAATGTACAGGTAACAACCATATGAATTCTTCCTTAGTCGTGGATCAAAGCTGATAGAAATAAGCTAGATAAAATCAGCTTGAAATTACAGTATAATCGTCCATTGTTAAAAACAAGCTTCTCTGAACCTGGTAAAAGAATATTTTTATTGTCTGATTGGACGTACATAATGGAAGGGTATAAATATTGCTTCTACCCTCAGAGTTTCTCAAAGAGACCATTTACGAGTAACAAGGATGTAGTATGCAAAACGGCCGACCAGGTATTTCAGAGTTGACCTTCACATTCAATTCGTTTCTAGGAGAAAACATGCTGAGCAATATGAATCGTTTCATTCTGCACGGTAATAAACTTCCATCTCTTGACTCAGGAAAATTTTATGAATCCTTAAATGATGTGACTCCAATCCATCGTATATGGAAGTGAATATTTGTTTCTTGCAGCTGTACATGGGAGCTTGTCTCGTGACCACCGAATGCTCAGAGCCCGAATGGGAGTTGGGAGAAGTATGTTGGAAAAGGCGAACTGATCAGGTCAGACATCCATTTGTTGCATTCGGTGAAATAGTATCAACACCATTGGACAACCTTCTTGCTGGAAGCATTCAAAAGGCTTCTACTGTGCTACACAGATGCTTGTTACCTGTGCGTGGGAGTTTGTCTCACGACCACCGATCTGGACAAGTTTTCAGCATTGCTTTCCTGTCAAACACTTCACACATGAGCCACGACTGAGCCATTAACGCATCACCTTGGTTGGGTCTACCTGTAACCTCCGCTGAAATTGGCATCACGTCGCATTTTTTAACCCATGATCCACTCCAATTCACAACTGTCCTATTAATCCTCTCGGTGACTCGCATAAAGACTCGGACCACTCCAAGCTACATGGATTTTTGTTTACACGGCCCGTGCGGAAATCTCATGACAGATTGCCATCTTAATATTTCCCATTTGGCAGTGTTTGCCTGAATCTCCCCTTCATGGAAGTTTGGTCATGGTTTGCCAAACCAATATTTCCATGCTTGGCAGTGTTTGACTTATTTTCCACGTTCATACCTCAGCGCGGGATTAACAGCTTGGCCTACCATCGTAATAGTTCCACACTTGGCATACTAGCTCCAAATCCTCGTGTAACAGCTTGGACAAATTAATTCATGGGCCTCGGCCTCAACTTCGCCACGCAAACTTGGCAAGATAGTGAAATGTTTCCCAAAGATTTTACATGACCCATTCAAGCTTCAAGCTTCTGCAAACATGGATATTGCAGGATAGAGTCCATCTAAGTGATCCCTTGAACTCATGGCTATAAAAATATCATTTTTTCTATCGGGATGAGTTCAGCCATATCCTATTTTCCCATGTCATCTTATCATATCTACAACATGTCTCTAAGAACCGCTATGCCGTAAGTGATTTCACTCAAGATATCAGTAAACTCGACCATCAATTCCTTTGGGTCTAACTAGGATCAATATTTTAACTGAACTTCAGTCTGAGCTATAAGCTTGATCTCTCAGTGAGCTCAAATGTTTCAACGCTGAGCTATTTCCTTTCTCCCAAGAACATGCTCGACTTTCTGAGTGACTCGTTGAAGATGCTCATATAATTGCAAAGAAAATTGTGCTTCATAAATATTCTGATATGGAAACAGATCCACTTCTATGAGATTCACTTCCATGAGTTACACTGTTAAAACAAGTAAGGTCTCGATAGAGAATTTTGTAATAAATTTCATCAAGTCTACCGGGTAACCACTCTCACTGTCACTTCATCGATTTTCATAAAAATATCTTTGAAGGAAAATCCTGAATTCTAGGATGCATTCGATGCTAAATAGATAAAAACGTAGTTGGGTGACCTGCTTGTTGGAAGTGCTCAAAATAACTCTTACTATACCGCAACATGCTTGCTGCCTGTGCACTGAATGCTCGGCCGAGGAAGGTCTGAATAACGTCAACGAAAATATATATACTGTATTCACTTATACCCTGGTCTGACATTCTTGTTACCGCCTGTGTCGATCTCTACCGAGATCCTTATAGAGTTTCCTTCATTCGTCAATTTTCAACGAGCTATATTGTGCATTAACAAGACCTCATCGAGCTCTTACAACTGAGAGTCTCTACCGAGATGATTTCCGAGATGACTATCAATTTGACACCGGATTCTTTATCAACTCGACCCTGAACTCTTCACTGAGTTGAGATCAACTAGGTGCCTTTCGATGCTAGGTGATCTCTTCATATGCAATTTAGGAATTATTTTTAATTATTGTATCTCGTTAACAACCGAAGGTGGGTTCCTGGGACTATTATTTCATTTTGAACGTGATATGACCCCGTTGTCCAATCTTGCCATGTGTGCAAAATTGGATAACAGAAAGTGTGGGTGAAATGGTAGTTAGTAAGAGATTGGAGGTCAGATAAAAATTCACGTGTTTTGGATGGAGGTTTGGGTGAATAAGTGGTAGTATCGAGTCCCACATACATTATATTGGTGCGAAGGTGGAGAGGACCATAAGGCAAAACCTCTCTTATGCAATAATCATAATGAGGGTGTTGGTGCAGGTTTCCATAATCTTGTGGAGTGAGGAATTTGTTAATATTGTATAGGTGGTAATCCCCTAGAGTGAGGCATTGAAAAACACCCTCTAAGGGATCAATAGTCGATATGTGGGTACTACAGATAGATGATTCAATAGATGATTGGATAGGAGGGGTATCAGCTGGTTGGGAAGTAGATGGGTAAGTTGCAGAAGGAATAGAAGAGTTAAATGTGGGAGAGGTAGCAGCAAAATTGGTGGATGGGGTCATGGGTGAAGGAAAAGTGGGGGGGTGGGTGGTAGGATAAAGGCCTGAAGTTAGAAGTACTCATTAGGTCGGGTACAACATGTTACAAGTTTGAATTGTGACAAGTGACGGGTGATGGGAGATGGCTATTTTTAGTCCTTCATGTTCAAATTCACACAGTAGTAAAGTAGATAAAGAAAAATTGGCGGGACCAAACCCCATGATGCAAATCCAAGGTCTGCCAAGCAATAGGACTTTATACTAGAATCTCCCCTAAGAGGTAGAATAATTCTGGAGGATAGTGCGAGGACCCACCAGAACATGGAGAGAGGGAAGAATGGTGCCAAAGGTTGGGAGTGATGGAAATCACTTGAAGGAGCGCAACATAACTTGGTTTTATGCATATAATAGAAGGTGCCGAATTAATTTACGTGTGGGAGGAGTGAGTTCATTGCTAGAAGACACCATTGATCATGACGCGTTGTATGTGTATGTTATCAATTTAGATGGAAATGAAAAGGGTGGGATCAGGGTCATCTGACTGGAGAGGTACAATCTTCTCATCATAGAAACTAAGGTCACTGACTTGAGGAGTGGGCATGGGGTTAGAAGAAGGATATTATTTGGTAAGTGAGGGCACATGGTGAGGGGTGATAATAGAGGCCACTGGTGTGGGGTCATTGGGTAAAACTTTAATGGATTGCAAAACTTCCATAAGGGATTGTCTATGAGATTCAGAATTTTAGATGATATCGTACAAAGACATCTCTAGAGGAGATTGATGTAATTGTGTTATCATTGTGTGATGGGTGACCCTATCAAAGACATGGTATGTAGGTCCTCTAATGGTGGTTTTAGGAGTAGGTGTAGATGGTATATTGGGCACGGGTTTGGTTGATGGGCTAGTTACTTTTTCTTTTCCTTTGTCTTTTTGGGTGAGGGTGATAACTTGAACCATGGAAATGAGGGAGGTGAGAAATGGAAAAGATTTTGTAGGATGCGTAGTGGAATGAATGACGGGAAAAAAACATAAGGGGGGGTGGGAGAAAGAAAAGTCCTTGTGAGTGATATGGCACACAAACATTTGGTTGGTGGGTTTGGCCCAACTCTCTGATAACGGACCATGTTGATCTCAAATTTTAAAGTGGACAAAGAGTTGTGGGGGTGGGGATATGTGGGTGTTTGAGAAGCAAGGGATGTCGATGTGTGGGGATAGGTTGAAGTGGAACATGGTATCATTAAGAAGGTCATCATCATCGAAATTTTATTTAGGAGGACAAACTTGGAGTAGAACGCTGTTTAGAGCCTTAAAATTTTCTACATCATGTCGTGGCACCACGAGATAGGAAAAATATTGGTTTCCTCATGCGTTGTTGGGTTGGGTTGAGGGGTGTAGGTAAAGTTGGTAGGTTAATGCAAATGACGAAATTCTCAAGAGGTGGTGAGTGAGATGTTGGTGAAAGACATGCCCAAGGGTCACAATGGGAAAGTTAGAGTGGGTCGGGTAAAGGTGCGGATGATCGTGGGGAAGAGGCTTTATAGGAGGAGGAATGAGGATGGCCCCATGGTTTGGTTAAGGTGTCTTGTATTAGGTTGGGATGGCATCGCCTTGGGTAACAGTTGTGGTAGAATGAGAGAGCGATGGAAGGTTTTTTTGGTTTAACTACCTTATTAGAGGGTAATGGGTTCTTATCTTTGGGTTTCACTTTCCTAGGTAAAGGTGACATAGGAGTAGCAGATACAAAAGGGAAAGCATATGGTTGAAGAAAACAGGTTACCCATAGGGATAACTAAGTTGTGATGGAAGTGGTTGGTAGAGGTTGGGTGGATGGGTAGGGTTGAAGTTTGTATCTGAAAAAGTTTGGCTTCATAGTAATGGTGGAGTATAGGTGGTAAGAAGGCATGGGTGGGGTGAGGATGTTTTGTTTTGGGTGAGAGCGTTTTGTTTCGTAACGAGGCTGTGATTGATGCAGCGATAGGTTTCTTAGGCTTTGAATCATGCCTTGGGTTTAGGAGAGAGTTAGTCATGGGTTGGCTGGGTTGAGGATCTAGGATGGATAAAAGGGGAAAAGGTGATAAAGGTGTGGTAGGTGACACTGGCTTATGTGTCCTAGAATCTTGGATATTCCTTTTATGTGGAGGAATAATGTTGGTGTGGGTTTGGGAAGATGTGACAAAGTATAATTTGAGAGGTGGGTGGGTAATGTCTTGATTGGCCTGACCCCTCCGACACTAGGGGACTGCGGAGGATGGAATCGAGCCTGTGGATAGAACCTTTTTTTTGTTTTTTGTCAGACTGCGACGTATTTATAGAGGGGCGGGCGATGAAGGGGGGGGGAATTTTTTTTTTTTTTATGTTCAAGGACCGCTATAACGTGTAATGAATGACAGGCAAGGTTTTAGTGGGGTGGTTATAAAGGTTTGGAATGTAGGTTCGGAATGTATTAGTGACGAGTTAGCGAGAGAATCTGTTTTATTAGGAAAGGTAAGTTTTGACCTGGTTGCTGGAAATACCTTTGGGTAGATCGTGGAAGTATCCTAAGGTAATTTTTCATTTGGGTCAAAAAGGGTAGCTGAAGATGTCCCCAGAGCATGGAATTATCAACATAACAACCGATCGGTCAGCCATGAAAATGGATGATTGTAGAAGCAGATGGAGGTTGGTTTGGTGGTGGTATCCCGATAAAATTGTCTGTGAACAGGGAATGGCTAGCCTCGGCGCTGTGTTGGGAAAAAAGATCTTAGCTCATATCAATGGGGTTATAGGATAAGATGCATGAGGGCAAAAATTAAGCATCGCAAGACAACAGATAGTGGCATGTCTAACGAGTCTCCATGGGTTAGGAGGAGATAGTAGGTGGGGTGAGGTAGACTTCTCCCCTTGGTGGAGGAGAAGGTGATGGCAATTCTCCCGTGGATGGTAGAATTAAAAGTGTTGACTATTCGGTAGGTCACGAGATAGATGGTGAAGTGACTAATTTAGAAAGTTCGGTTCACATCTGTGATAGCGGCCCGCCGGGGGGGCGGATGAGGGGAATCTCTGTGGTGATGATAGAAGAAGGTCTTTCCTAGTGGGTAGAGAAATGTGAAGACATTTCTTCAATAGAGGAAATAGGTGGAATTTGAGGAACAATCAATATAATATAAAAAACCATGCGGACTTCACGAAAAATTGTGTACTGGAGCGAAGGTTCACTATTTTAATTAGCTGAGGTTTTCTGATTAGGGACACTGAATTTTTCCAGACTGTGCAAATTTTTCACACACCTTAGCATGTTCAGGTTATCGATGATGAGGTCTGCATTATCTATCATCTCTTTGACAATGTTCTTAAAATTTATATAGTTACTGTCACTATGGTCTTTGACACAATGGTAATTACAGTATTTGTGTTTCTTATACCATGTAGCCATAGGATGAGTGGGATCAAAACCAGGATGAGGTTTGATGGAGGAAGTGGTTAATGGCTCCAACTTTTAAATAAGGTTTTCAGATGAATTAATAGGTCTCTCCAATGAAGTGTACTTCAATGACTTCATCAAAATTGAAACAACGTACAGATAGGGGAAAGATTGGAAGAAGGTTGGCTTGCTAGAGGGATAGATAGGACCTACTTAAGGGGGAACTACCACGTTGGAAGATCCTTTGGCTTTGAATCATAATTGTGGGGTTTGAAGATTGTTTTTGAAGAACGAATCATTGGTGTGTGAACGAGGAGACCGGGTCTTGTTTGCTGGGTTAATGGTCTTTTCTTTGTTTTAATAGCATGAATTTCCAAACTTTTTTGGCCAAGGGTGGAACTACTCTCAAGGTTCAGAAGGTTTTACCTAGCTTTGTGAGATTGTTGGCCAAAGGATCTAGTTAACAACTCAAGAAGTGTTTCGTGGAGGTAACTAGTAAATGTAGTGGGGGATAAGACTCTGCTAGCGAGCAATGAAATTTGTAATAAATTTGTCTTAATACTGTAGTCAAATATAGGTCGTCATGGTGACCTTCCTTGACTCATTGATTGAGAAGTGGTTAGGAATTCTTGAGGCACTTAGTTGAAGGGAAGTTAGATGGAATGTCTAGGTAATGCTCTACCAATCTAAGGTGGGCTGTTAGGACTGGGAAATATTCGCAAGAGCCAAGCATATCATGGACATATGTTAAACACCCATTTGTAGGGACCGAAAGTGTTGTTGTGGGTCCTCTTTCTTATTGGAAATGGTTGTTTTTGTGAATTGGGAACTTGACAATGTACATGGTATGGGGGAGATGAATGGAAAGAGGGATCCAAATTTGTCACGATTGATAACTTACTTTTCAAAAATACCTTTAACGATATCTTACTTAGATGCGTGGAAAAGAAGGAGGGTGAAACAATATTACATGAGTTACATCATGGGATTTCAAGAGGACATTTCTCGTCTAAAACCACAACCATAAAGATCCTACAGGTAGGATAATTTTGGCCCACCTTGTTTATAGACTACTATGCAATGGTCAGGAAGTGTAAAATTTGTCAATTCTACAAGGGCTTCTAGAGGAATGCTACATTACCTCTTAACCCTATTTTAATTGAGGAACCATTCACACAATGGGGTCTAGACTTCATTAGGATGGTTAACCCAATTTCGAGTTTGGGACACAAGTGGATTATCACTACAATTGATTACTTCACCTGATGGAAAAAGACATTTCTAATAAAAGAAGGAACAAATAATATGATCTTGGAGATCGTTCGCTATATGACCACCCGTTTCAGACCTCCCCGCACAATCATATTAGATAATGCCAAGGATTTTTTTGGTGTTAAGGTGTTTAAATTCACAGTAAGGCATGCAATCTACCTCAAAACATCTTCCAACTACTACCCATACGGTAACGGTTTGGTGGAATCCACCAACAAGAATCTGATCAGACTCATCAAGAGGATGTGGGATGAACATAAGAGATTGTGGCATGAGCATGTGAAGACAACCCTATGGGATGATTGAATCACACCCAAGTAGATCCTGAAGACATCGACATATGAATTGTTCCATGGCAAGAGTGTTTTAATTACCATCATGTTGGAGATTCCAACATTATAATTATTGAAACAATTCAAGATAGAGGAACACACAGTGATGCAAGTGAGACTCACAGAGCTAATATAGCTTCAGGAAAAATAGGAGGTAGCCCATGAATCCATGATCATCTACCAGTAGATAGTTAAAACTTGGTTCTATCAAAATACATTAGAAGCTGACTTATGAGTTAGTACTTTGGTTTTGAAATGGGATGCAAGGGCTGCCAAACCTAGTAATCATAGGAAATTTGACCCCATGTGAATAGGACCCTTCAAAATCAGTGTATGTAACTAGCACAATGCTTTTGAGCTTGAGATGATGGAAGGTGAGTCCTTAGAAATTTTGGTAAATAGGATCCACCTATAACCTTTCTATTGAGTCCTTTATATTTATAAATTTTTGTATCATGTATATAGGCCCTTTCTCACTTTTCATCTATTATTGTCTTGTTTGGTGGTGTCACCCCTTCTAATAAGTTTCTTTGGACACATGTCTTTTGCAAAGAACCTCTCACCCCTTTTTGAATTTTTGGAGGAAGTACATCTTCTTAGGTTTCGACAAAGTAAATGATCCAATGTATTTTTAAAGTAATCGATTAAAAGGATCAGAGTATTAATAGGAAATCTCTAGGGAAATGAGCTAATTTGGTGCTGAGGGTCGTGTAACTAGAATTTCCATTATATTATGTGACTCGATGCATGCATCAAAATTTACCCCATTTGAGTCGAGGAGCCTATTAAAATCAAGATTTGAATATTCAAAAGTTTAATATCAAACATTAAGAGTTTATCGCTTGAACCCCAGAGTCTTCAATTTGAGAAAAACTAGAGCCTTCTTCAGCAATCAAACAACGTTATCAACTTCTAGCTGTGTGGTTCTACCGAATTCTAATTTAGGGTGACCCATGATTCCTTGCTCCTAGCTCAGGAGGATAAGGATCTGATGCAGCCTAGAATTTTACCAGATAACACCCTATTCGCACTGGCGCATCACTCAGCCTAGACTAAGCACTCACCCAAAGTGCGCAAAGGTACCAGGTCCCTCTTTAGGGTTGTTGTAACAGGATGTTAACATGATGAAGGAAGAAACATATAGATTCATAACTAATCCATCATTCTATAATGCATGCTATCCTCAAATCTATGAAAGAACAATCTTAAATAGTAATCATGATTGAATTAGTAATATGCACTATTTAACTACACATAGAATGACACTCAGATTCAGCCAATATATTCCATCTATTAATAAATACAGTAGCTCCTTATAGTATTGTAAATATATACCAATGCATGTATGGAACTGATACAATGATTCAGTCATATTCGTATACTCTCTGTTACACATACATACATCTCTATATTGTTTTCTCTACTATGTACCTAGAATCATATATATAGGGTGGGGAATTTCCCTTCACCGCTTATCTATTCAAGAAATAGGACACATGCTATTAATAGCCACATGCCATTTAAAATCATAGCCACCCATGCAAGTGTGTTATCTATAATCCTCTTGTAGTTAACTGAAGTGTCAATTCTATTCTCAGCTTGTCTCCATGAAATAAGCTTCAAACAACTTCTCCAAAGATAGACAATGCATGGTGTGCACATATCTACATCGTTGGTGTGTTCCGCACACCATCTTCTAAAAATAGGTCTTCATGCTCAAAATCAGCTAAGTCCTAAAATCTGAACTTACCTTCTGTGCATGAGTCCTTCCTGTCCTTCCGTGCCCTTTGTTTTAGGCCTTCTATCCCGCACGGACTCCTTTTGTGGTCTTTAACAAGTATTCTTTGATCAACATTACCCCACACTAATCTCATTGTCATCCTCAAAATGGATATCTCCAAAAATTAGAGGAAAGAATAAGAATGTAGATAAATAAATAATTTCTATAAGGTTATTAGGCAACCTCCTCTGTATCAGTTTGCAATATCAACTCTGGATACTCTCCTTTATTTTAGCCTCAAATACCTGCTAGTCATTGAGTGCTTGCTTTGCTTTTTCTGGGATATCCACAATAATGGATTCCAACTCATCCCTCCCAATCTCTACTTTCTCTTTTTTCAAAACCAACAAAACACTAGACATTGATGTCATTCTTCCTTCTAAAAGGTCCATATTCTATGCAATTATATTTCTAAGCTCTTTTAGTTGAGTCTTGTGTGGCTCTTGTACTACTGCCAGGGCCTCACGCTTTTTTTTAATCATTGAAAATCTTTCTGCATAGCCCAATGTCTCATCTTTCATCGCTTTCTAGACCTTGTTGTTCTCTTTAAGGGTTTTGATGTTGATAAGTTCCTCTAGAGATGTGCATACATTTAAATCCTGGTCTACTTTCTTCAATACTTCCTGTAATGCTTGCAACATCCCTTCATAAGATGTAATTTTTCTCATCACTGATGCTTTCTCCTGATCAACATCTTGTTCTGAGTGTTCTAGCACTTGCATACACAAAGTTTCATCTTCGAGTACCAAGTCCACCAAATTTCCCACATAGTGTATCACTGAAGGAAATGTCTGTGGTACCTTGGCCTCTAAGTGTGGCCTTGCTTTGATTACGTTGTTCCCAATCTCCTCTACGATGCTTATAAACACCTCATTCTTCTTCTGCGTGAAGTCCCTCTCCTATTTTATGTGCACTATCTTTGCATCCTTTGTCTTCAAATCCTCACGTAGCACTCTGATCGTGGCAGCCTCGTTCATGTTTCTTCTAGCCATCTCAATAGAAAATTTCACCAATGCATTGCTGACCTGCTCATCTGACATGCCAGTAGGATTTACCGTCATGTGTCTAGCTTGAGGTGTCTTCTTCAGACATCTTGAAATGTATGAATCTTCGTAAAAATAAAATTTAGGCTCATCCATGTGGGTGTGCATCGACCATGATAGTTGCTTTCGAGTGCGCACAATTGCCATATCCTCATCCATTAACTCCCAGTTGAACAAATCCTTCTACCTTATCATGCTCTGGAAGTGGGCACAAACAATTTTTCCTATTTCCTCTACATACCCCATGGCTGGTGGAATGTGCTCTCCAATTTTCCTTCTAGACCTTCTCTACTTAGGAAGCGCACGATGAAAAAATGTTGATATACATCAAAATGAACTTGTTTCCCTACCACTATTGGTAGATCCTTTAGGATGCGCCACTCTTCCCCAAATGTTGTGCAGATCCTATCATACCACTTCTCTATACTTTGCTTTATGTCATCTATCATGGCCCCTTTTCATATTTATTTGATGAATCTTTCAACTGGGGACTTGTTCTCCATGGGGCATACTTTCTCCTTCGGTTCGTCTGGTACTCTTATCTCCATGAATAATAGTGAGAGGAGAATAGCCCCAAAGTTAATCTTCCCTCATGTGCACGCTTCTTCGACCATTTGCTCTACAATATAGCATGCAATGTTTTATATTCCCTTCTGACATCTTACACACCACATGTAACAATATAGTATTTACACATGACCACCACTCCTGATCATTTAACTTGGTAATAAGGTGTGTTGCAACTTGTACAACTGGATAGTTCTTTAATTTTTCTATGTCCATTCTACGCGGACCCTTCAGGTATCCCAAATCCTGTTTAGTCTTTACAATCATGGCTTTATCTACAAGGTCCCCTTTTATATCTTCTCATGTGATCTTCATACCTGTAACTGATGAGAAAAGTGCGGATGAAATTCAAACTTTGTGTCCTGCAAAGTAGATGAATTCTTCGTGTACCCTACTCATGAGCCAATGATACAAGGGCTCATACTTCCCAAAATATGGAAGCTGATACAATTGTTAGACCCCATTTCTCTTCAAAATTTTCTCACCTGCATCATCATATACTGGCATGTCATCCGCCATGTGCTTGTTTGTTCTAGACATGAGTAAGGAATCGAGCTCCTTCTTATTCTCCGAAGTGTTGTGATTATATTCACTCACTTTTCTCTTTCTGATGGGTGAATCCCATTCTTGGCCGATGATGACTCCTTTTGGATATTTCATCTCTGAAAAATGGCTTTTGGGTGCCATCTCTTCCTCCTCTATGACTACCTTCTTCTTTCCTTTTACTACTACTATAGATGCCTTCTTTGGTGCCATTTTTACCTTGCAAATGTCTCCTCTTCAACTTTACAACTCTGTGAATCAAACCCTAGCTCGATTCAATTATGCCCTAGGTGGAAAATTCGTAACCTAACTCTTTTCTGTCTCCTTGCTTCCCTCAAACCCTTCACCACTGGGGATGTAAGCTTCTTTTTGCATAGGTATGGTTGTCATGCTTGGTTTCACAACCTTCACACCTTAACTTTATCACTTGGCTATTTCTTCAAATTCTCTTAGTCACAACAGTAAAAATTAATCCACATCCCAGCCTTATATAATTTTTTCAAATTTTGATGCACTTATTTCTCCTTCACCTAACAAATATCCCCTCGTTCATTGACCAAATCCATTCATTCTACGCGGTACATATTTGTGCCTAGCTATAACATTATAGCGCCCCTTCCTACCCTCTAGTCACATACTTCTCTTCAGCGTGTGATCCTATGCCTGAGTATCGCATCACTGTACCTTCTTTTGGTAGCTATCATGGCCTCTACTTACCTCGTGTTATACTGTTCTTTCATTCATCTTCATCCTTGGTCACTTTTGAGAAGCAATCTTCTTTTGACTTAAAGCACACCTGTAGCATCTTATTCCTTTCACCTTTCAATTCAAACAATCTTTTTCTTTTATAAATAACTAGCTGAGATGAAAATTATGTGTAGTCCTCTACACATAAACATTCTTCATACATTTATTATATTTAGGTGTCCAAGCACGCTTATTACACAAGAATAAGAACTAAATTGACAAAGCATATAAACAATGAAGGAAATAAATTAAGGAGATACAGATTTAAAAACCTAAACTAAATGGAAATACTACCTTATTACAAACACCAAGAAGAATTATTTATATTATGGATTCAACCTACCTCCGTTAAAGTAACTAGGTAACCATGTTCCATCAAGTGCTTCTAACTGGGAAGCACCTGATTTAAGAAGAGAAGTGATAACATACGGCCCCAACCAATGTGCTCTAAGCTTGCCTAGATGGTGCAAGAAATTTGAGTCATAAAGAAGTACCATTTTTCCAATCTCAAACTTCTTATCCCTTATGTTTCTGTCATGCCTTTCCTTTTTCCTGGCCTTTTCCTTCTTCTGAATCCATTGTGTTATGGCCCAGTGCTCATCTGGTTGAATCATATTTTTGATACGCTCTTCTAAAGCCTATTCATTAGCTAGACCTCCAGCGCACACAATTCATAAAGAAGGTAACATAAATTCTATCGGGATAATAGCTTCCATGCCAAACACAAACTGAAATGTTGTGGCTTTGTTCAATCTCTTGTAAGTTGTTCTATATGCCCAAAAAACAACTGAAACTTTTTCATCCCAATCCTTTCTTGAAACATCACATTTTTTTTTCAAATTCTGGCTCAAAATCTTGTTAAAGGCCTCAACAGTTCCATTTTCCCAAGGGTGATAAGGTGTAGTTTTATGGTGTGCAACTATTTCACCTAATTATTAGAGTGTTTCTTTGAATATTGATGAAATAGATAAGGGTAAGAGGGCTATGAGGAATACCTGTTAAAGTTGGTTGAAGTTTTTTGCGTGCTTATGAATTCTTGATCCACATATGATCATGAGATCTTCCTTTTGGCTAGGAAGAACTACTTGAAATGAACAACAAGACCACCAAAAGAAATAAAATAGCATATGACAGTGGACTGCCTAGCTTGTGCTAGTTTTGGGAAGTGTGATACTCCCTAGAAGGATTTCAATCCACTGTTTAAAACAACTCAATGTTAAAAATAAATGAAATCCCACTGTAGTTAAAATGATTTAGGTATCTCATTCGAATACAATAAGAAAATTCATTCACAACAAGTTAAGCTATGATAGAATCTGAAGGGCAAGGTCTCTGTCGGAGTACTGGTATTGGTCAGGGTCTGGTCTTGGGCTGTTTTGGGTGTTTGGTGGGGAAGTTAGGCTCTGTTCTTAGTCTGAGGGTAAAACACAGAGACCGATGTTGGTCTGGTATGAACAATTTGGGTTTAAGTTAAACCGGTGACGGTTATGGCTAACCGGTGTCAGTATGGTCGAGGTAGAGGAAACTTATTAAAATCTTGGTGTGAGGATAGGTCTGAGGCCAAATGGAAATGAAGAGGGCAATGGAAAGGTCTATGTGAAGATCTTATGTTGTACTCAGAGGTGTTTAACAGTCAGGTATTGGTAAAATTAATGGTGTAGATGAATGAATTATAAAACTTGCATGAAGGTAAATGGTGGGAAAATGGGAGTGTAAGTAGAAATTGCTAATAGAGGTAATACAGCTTACTACAAACAGAAGTAGATGAATGTTGGTTAACAAAATACTTACTGTTATATGAGCTTCATGGTTGGATGGAAATGTTAGTTGATCAAGATGGATGGAATTTGGTGTGATGATGGTGCTTCCCTGGATGCTCCCGTGAATACAAATGGCTCTATAATCGCTTATAATGTTTGCTATGTAGATGTTCGGATGTGTGTGTGAGTGTTAGTTCTACTTTCCTATGCAGCTCTGGTCTCTTCTCTTTTTTCTCTGAATGTACCAACCTTGAAATAAGGTTGTTTTGGGTTATAAATGGTAACCGAACGATGGTTTCAGGTTGAATGGTGGCATGGTTTAGGGTGACCAGCGATCGGTGATGAGTGAGGATTTTCTAGGTTTACTAAAAATGGGCATATCCACTTGACTTCTTAGATCTTGTTCATTTCTTTCCGGGGATTAGAATGGAAGCTTCCTCTCTAACGGGACAATAATGTGGTTAGAGGGAATGTAGGCTTTGATTTTTAGGGTTTAGCTAGGTCATTAATTGATAACAAATCTAATGATTCTATCATACCAAAAATTATGCTTATGGGAATGGAAGACCCTAACAGTTGTTGCAGGTGTAATGACTAGGTCTATGGTGTGAAGAATTATCACAATTAGGATCATTTAAATGTTACATATTGTGCAGATCCCTTGAATTAGGTGGAAGGTTAAATGAAGGCATTAGGCAGTGAGGTGAAAGGGGTCTATTTTTAGCATGAACCTGGTGGGCGATAGCATGCCTTATTTGATACGGGACCAAGGGGAGTGTGACCCAATTTTGAGTGTCTACATTTTGCCCCTTTTTGTTACGTAACTTATAGGAAAGTGACACTGTCCATAATGAAAAAGTTAGCTTTTTCTTTTTGTCTTTTTTTATAGACTTATCCCGATGCGGGAAGTCACGTGTGGGATGAGGTAGAAGGTAGAATCCTTGAGTGGTCTTCATAAAAGCTGAAGGTGGGATGCAAGGGTAAGGCTTTAGAATATTTTTATTTTATTTTTGCAAGTAATAGTCTTCTTTTTTTATAGGTATTAATAGTACAGTGTGGCTCACACTTTGTATATTTTTCCTATCGAGGGAGATAATACTAGGTTTATAACAGCAAGATAGAAAGATATAGATTGTCCCTTTTGAGGGAGTCGATAGGTTTAGCGAGAAGTTTGACTCAAGTGAGTTCTTGAACTTGAAAGTCCCATAGGATATGTTTTTGAAACACATCACAAGTCAGGTTTTGGAACTTTTAGGTCATGAATAAGACTATACCAGAAGGATAGGCTCCTTTTATGAAGATAAAAATACTATAGTACACAGAGGTTAGCTGTGAAAGATGGGTTTTTAAGTGATGAATGACAACATGGGATTCCAGTGCCATGAAGGTAAAGTGATGAAAATTAGGTCCATGAGAATCACTAGCCATGAGTCCATAGTCCATGATAGCTCAGGTCATTGCAAAGATAAGGCTAAAAAGTGATGGGTAATCACATGATTCATGTCTCTGAATCGTTGACCCTGAATATAGGTAAATGGTAAGGTGAGTGAGTGCTCAAGAGGGTACAAGCATTGAAATAGACACAAGGTTATATATGACTTAAGGTAATAATAGAATGGTCAAGGATGCAAGCAAATTAAAGGGCTCAGGTTCAGGTTTACCTTTGAGTGAAGACTAAGCACGATAAGCACCTGATCAATAGTTGTAATGAGTAACGATATAGGGTCCAAGCCAATTAGGAGCTAACCATGGTATCCTCTTTTCACATTATCCTCTTTTGGTTACATGTTAATTTTCTTTCATGGTAGGCAAGGTCACTGACCTAGAAGGTTCGTTTGTGGACACATTTATCATATGCATGTTTGATACGTTTTGGGTATATTTGGAGGTGATGTGAGAACATTGAAACAACGTTCGTCTAACTACTCAAGTTGTGCCAAACGGTCTATAAAGAGAAAAAGTGCCATCATCATTGAGCATCTCTTTGAGTGACCATATTGAAGAGATGGAATCTAGAATTCAAGAGGCAGGACAACCTCTGTACCGTAGACCAGAGAGAAAGGCGTGGCAGCAAGTTACATGGTACTAGCTAGTAGTATGATAAGCCCATAAGGAAAAATGAATGTGCATCTTTCCAGTCCTTTCCAGTATGGGTCAACCACTTTCATAAGAATTTTTTTTAAGGTTTTTTTGGTGATGGTTCAGCTTGGCCATTTGTTTGAGGGATCAATAAGGTGACATACAAAACTGAGCCTGAATGTTGCAAGGCATGTAGATAAGAGTGTGATGAGGTAAGAGGGTATTCTGATTGTAATTGTTTGTTGTGAGTAGGTGGAGGGTAGGAATTGGGTAGGAGGGAAAAAGAGGTTCTTGTGTTGGGGGGAAAATTCTTTAAAATTTGAATATGGGGGTTATAACCCGAGAAACCATCCATGAGTGATAACATCTCATGGTTGGCAGTGATATAACCTAGTTGGAAGTAAGGGCTAGGTAGAGGTAATTGGGTCAGGTATTGGTAGGGGAAATGGCTAAGTTAAGGCCAGGAATGTGGAATGTAAATGCAGAGGTCATTACTGTTGCTTTTGTGACTAGGAACAATGACTAGACATCCATTTACTCTTAGAATCACATGGGTAGGATGAAGGAAACGGTAAAGGTCACAGCATTTAGATGACTAATATCTTTTATAAGCAAGGGACCATGGTCAAGTTGATGCATTTTTTGTAGCTTCTGTTTCAGTAGGTTTTTCTAAAAAGGATAGTTACGATCATTGTGGAGCCACAATGTTTGGGTCAATACCGAGCATAGATCAGTGTAGGACCAAGAAAGAGTGTATGGCTATGGATCCCAGAGTGAAAGAAGTAAGGAAGCTTCTTGTTTAGCAGGTATCTACAATGAAATTAGGTTAGGGTCCAAGGTAGGGGTAGATATGGTCGTCTTGACTGTTAGGGAATAGATATATTTCAATGGTTAATTCAGTTAGGGTAACATGGTATAGAGTGTCTCAAAAGGTAACGATGCTGGTGAATGATACGAATATTCTGCATTGATATGATGGGTGAGAATGCAGACTCATTTTCCTTACATGTGAATGATGTTAATAGAATTTGTATCATCCATCAATCATGTCAGGATGTAGGAAGGGAAGATGACACGTGAGGAGCCTCGCCATCCTTGTTGTATAAGTTAGGTTCCTAGGGAAATCGTGTTCACGAAAAAAAAATAGCTACCCCGAATGAATTGTAGATCCTCCAGGTGAGTTTGACTCGGTTTCCATCTTGGGTAGATGGGATTTGTAAAATCTAATGCCACTGTGGTCTTTATGTTTACAAGTGAGTATCATGGGATGACAGTATGGAGGCCTTGTGTCATAGGATCCTGAAGCCAAATCCCTTGCCATAGCACAACGATGGAGGATAGGTGTGGGTGAAGCAGCAGCTGGTGAGAGCATCTGAAGGTTAGATGAAAATGGTACTAATGTTTGGGAAGGTGGTTTGGGCGAGTAGGTAGAAGCATTCCACAGTTCCCCCATGATGTTACAGTTAGTGTGAAGGTGGGGAGGACCGTCCCCGAGGAAGACCTCACCTATGCGTAGTGATCATGATGGAGGCATGTTCATACTAAGTTGCACCATACTAGACTTAGAGGAGTAAGGAGATGTGTCACTGTTATAAATGGGGGTACTCTCGGAGAGTGAGACGGTTGAGATTAGGACATCGGTTTGCAAGGGATTGCCTTAGCTAGTATGTTGGTAGCAGGAATGGATGAATTATTAGGCGTTTGTGGAAGAAGAATAATTGGTTAGTACGAGTGGTTCAGACTGGGTTAGCAGATAAGTTAGCTACATTATTTTGCCTGTGAGTACATTGTGTGTGTGAATAGAGGATTGTAAGTGCCCCAAGCCAACACATTCGAGCCAGGTAATGTTGGTGGAGTGGGGTACAGTGCGATGAAGGTACCAGTGGCAGTGGTAGTAGATGCTCTTAACTGGCTATAAGTGACATCATTAGCTCGATAGCAACATATTACAAGTCTATAACGGTGAGAGGGGTTTTCTAGCATGGACACTAGTTGGAGGTCATATGTAGGCTATCATTCATCATAATTTTATAGAGTGGTGTAGGAGGTTGATAGGAACTACATACCCATATCGACGGATCCAAGGGGTGGTCGGCCAAGAAGCATGATTGATTGGAATTCCCTCTCTAAGACATAGAAAAAATTTGGAATGGTAAGTTTGGGCCTAAAAGAATGTGGAGATACCCCCAACCTTGCCTTAGTACAGGAGATATGATGGTGCTAGAGGCCTGGAAGTAGAAAGAAATGACCTCCGGTGCAAGATCAAGATCATCTGATTGGAGTAGGTATAATCGATCGTCAGATCAGATGATGTCAAGGTGACAGTGTAGGTACTTGAGCAGTTGTAGTGGGCTGCATAGCTACGGGAAGGGGACTGTCACAGTGGTGAGAGATGGCCTACATGGTGCAGGAGTAGCTACCCTGGAGTGACCACAAGATTAGGGTCATTATTAGTAAAACCTATAATAGATTACGAGGCCTCCAGGTAAGCGCCTCTTGATGAGACTCAAAGGTTTGGACGAGGTCGTACAAAGATCATTTTGAGTACAGATATTGACGTAGCATCTGTTTAATCATTAGGGACGATGGGAGAACCCCATCAGAAATAGGAGTATGTGGGTCCACAGATGCCTGATTTTATGCGCAAGTGATAGGTTTAATGGGATAGTTGGGTACCACAATGTGACGGATGGGATGGTTATTTTATCCTTTCCTTTGTCTAGTCTGGCCGTTGTAGTGGCAATAGTTAACGGATATTAATTGTAACATTCCCAGGTTTAAGCACTTTAGAAACAAGGGAAAAAATGGCATTTTTTACATGGGCAGGGATAGGTTCTCGTTATTCTAAATAGGAACAAGGCAGGGTCAGATGCACACATTTCATGCCAATCAATCTCATAATAGATAACCAAATGCCCTGTAATGACTCGGTAAATTACCGATATCTCATTTCATGAGGTGAGATACTACGAGGATCATTTGATGGTAGTGGGGATATATGTCTTATCATATGCCAAGTATAGAGCATATCAGACCTCAAATGAGAGGAACATATCCCACACACATAGAACGTATCTAAATATTTGTTACCAATATTCATCTGACATCACATTTCTTTAAACTAGGTGACATAGGTTAACAATGCAACCAATAGCTTGTGATACTTTTGCCAAATATTTCTAACATATTGTTCATGTTACTATTCCTAGATGGCATACTCATCAATTTAGAATACATCCTTCACCTCACTCTACTATTATCTAGAATGGTCTTTACTGACTTCTGTTAGTCCACTTGCCCAAGGTTTGACCCTAGTCCAGGTTAGCAACATAATTTTTTATAGGAAGATGCTTATAATGACTTAGGGTATATGGGCATACTCAACCGACCTAAGTCGACCGAATGTGTCTAGGTACCCTAATTCATAGAAAGCTACTTCCTATTCTAAACATGCTACTTAACTTGACCTAGAGAGAAACTAAATTAAAGTCCAAATATGTGTAGATCTAGATGAAAAAATATGAGAAGGGTGTTTCCACATGTCAACTACAACACTATATCCTTGAGAAGCCCTTAGTCTTCTCGAAGGTATAGTCATGCAGTTGGCATGTGCCAACATCTGTTAGAACTGCTTCATCAAAATGTACATACCCCTTGGTGGTCATTAATTCATAATTGACTTTGGATTAAGATTCAAATTGTAGCAACCATGCCTAACCCTAATTCCAACATTCATTAAGTTCTTTATCCATAATTTATCTGATTTAATATCAATAAATTCATTAACTCATCATTGCATTTATGTTCATTAACTCAGAATACCAAGCAATTACCCTAAAAACAGGGAAAAAAACATCAAATCGTTAATTTTAATGCAACCTAGATGTCCAAAGAAGGTGTATCATCCACCTACGTCCATCTAGAGTTTACTTCATATAAAACGAAGTACAAAGATTAACGATCATAACCACCATTCCTTTTATTTTTCATTCTTTTGAGAGAGGAAGAGTCTTCCTCTACATGATTAAATGTTAGGGTTAACATAACCTTTTTATCATTCACCACTCATATAGTTTAATTGTATGTCCAATACATATTTCATTATTATACTATAGTTGTTTAGATAGAGAACGACATCTTATGCAACTTAGCAAGTTACACTGTAGTAAGTGAGATTGAACTATTCCCTTATTCCAACTTATTAAATGATAACAGTAATAGTATACAAACAGATATAAAGAATATTGACAAGATAGCTTTACTATTTTATTCATACAAAGTACAAGAGAATTTACACCACAATTTGGAGTCAGTCTCCAAACCTTTCAATTCATCATGATAAAATATACACTTTACAAGACTATGCATTTCAGGCATACTGCATGTCGATCAACATTAAGATCATAAAAGAATATAACTTTTCTTTTTCAATACAACTCAAGAATGAATTGAAATTCTTTACAAAAGAACCAGACTTTAAATCATCCAATACATCATAAAAAAATTTTGCCTTCTTTTATCACTTATGAAGTCCATCTGTAAAAATTGCTAGCACGGGTCAGTTCATTGAACTGAGCATGATAAGCACTAAGCATTAAAATGAAGTGCATTCCACTAATTGTTCCATTAAAACAACTCTGCTTTAATGAAACAATTAATATATCATACCAATAAGCATAAGTAATAACAACCATAAAAGAAGTACAACTAATAATTCTGAATTCACTTTTAAGAAAAGAGTATAATATAATCAGTAACTACTACATCATGTCAAATAAGAATTAACCCAATCAGTTACTTATTTTTAAAACAAACAACAGATCTTGTCGTCTAATTATTTCATAATTCTTTCTGAATTGAAATATAGAATTTAACTTTACTATGTAATGAAAAGAGTTACTTTCAGAACCACAAACCTTATTTTCATTTTACAAAGTTTCTAGAATCATGTATAGAAAAATTCAATTCAGAATAGTACATATTTAGGATGATTCATCCTACAACTTAAGTAAATAAGAAGAAGAATCAATACGGACTATCCACGATTCACCATTCACCTAAGAAATAGAAAGCATGTTCAGAAAGTACACAACTAATTACCTACATAACTGCATTAATCAAGGGAACCAATAAAAGGATTCACCATTTAAGAGACAATATCTGATAACAAGAATCCCAAACCAATCCGAGAAGGGAGAGAATCAAAATAGTCATCATCCTACTTGCAAGCCTTAAGTATATTCTACATTATAGAAGATATCATTCAGAGATCTTAAACCATACGTTCCAAAAATCAAAGCAAGACTTACACAAGGATTATCTCTTACTCGTGTCCATCCAGGGAAGATTCATAATATTATTGAGTGCACAGAAAGGATTCCATATGAAAACAATATCCTAATGATGCATGACTTATTCGTTCAAAACAGTCAGAATAGAAATGATTATGTTTTCCTTTCTACAGGACAGACTCAACTGCATTCACTTCCCATCAATCGACATGACCATTGATTCTATAAAGTTAACTAAGATCAAGAAAGATTTAATGCGGACGAATTGGTTTTCCCAGTACCAAAAATGACAGTCCCAAAGTTTCCTAAACATACAACTATTACCATGAACTTTCCACAACCAACTAGTAACAAGTTAAACTAAACAATCCAAAAGGAAGTTTCCATTTCAAAAGGGTGAGTTCACACTACTTCATACAAGATAGAAAAGACAGAAAAACCAAACTCAAGAAGTCGAATAGGCCTAGGATAGTAATCACTCTATAGCTTGGAGGAGAGTCGATCTACAAAGAAGTTCGAACAAAAAGAACTTAACTTTCCAAAGTTAAAGGAAACTCAATAGAAAGGATCCGATCCATGAATTAATTCACCATTATTTCGTCAATTGAATTCCAAATCCTAGTTAAAACCCATAAGTTCTTTCGATAGTTCCCAAAGAGACTACAAACCAAACACGTAGTTTATAGAAAACAATACTTCTATTTTTCCTTATGAATTCAAACCTTTATCAGAACAACAATATCAACACAATCCCAGCTATTCATATACAAATAGAAATCTAGGTAAACAGTACAGTCTCAAATAATGCCAAAATCCATATTCTATCTCTATTCCAACAGTGTTAAAAAAACACAAGTTTAAGTCAAATAAAGGTTCATACTAAGCAGAGAAAAATATACAAGGTACATAGTCCCAAAGCAAACAGTACAACATTCATATGATAAAACAAGATATACTGCAATCAACCAAGATTATTCAAATTCCTTCCTCTTTTAAAAAAAACCCAGAAATCCATTAAAAAGATCTGAAGAGAATACAAAAACCAACACTAAGTTTTAAGTCAAAAAAATTTTCAACATTATCCACGAACTCAAACTGAATAGAAATCCCAACTATAATAACTTTCACAACTCCATCTAGCACATAAAGACTGAGGCAGAGAAGTTCAGTGCAGAGAAGGTAATTGTTAAAGTCAAATTTAACACAAGTTGAAGTACGAACACAGCACTTCCATATACTTCAAAAACCCATTATTGATTTCTTTCAAATGAGATCGAATTCACACCAAAGGGTAAGTAAACAATACAGTCTTGAACCAGAGGTTCTATATCCTCACAACAAGATACAGTTATATAAAAGTTCATGCACCCTTCTCTCAAAACAATCAAAGACTTACAGATAAAAAACTAGACGTGGGTTACCCAGAATAGAGGAAAACAAAATATCCTCAAAAAATTTCACGCCATTACATGTTCAAAGTAAACTGTATAGTCCAAGACAGAAGTACTAAAACTTCTTCAAACTCAAAGATGCATCAAAGAGAAGATTTCATAAGAGACTACTAGTTCAAACTCAACCAAAAACAAATTACTCAAGCTCTTTTTTGAGTAGACAGTCCCAAATGTGAGTTCAAAACAAAACACAAAAGCCTCAAAAGTTCCATAAAAATTTCAACATTGAACTTTATCAGAGAGAGAACAACCCAAAACTAATATTATCATATAATGGATTCATATCCAAAAATCACAGAGATTCCATCAACATGAATTAAATAACCAAAAAAATATAAATAACCAAATATCTCAAGAGAGAAGAGTTATTTTAATGAAACATTTAGAGGAAAGCAATAAATCTTAATGGGTAGAGCCTATCATGCCTGATAGTGCTTCTGCTAATTCGAAGGAGACTTCCAGCTGAGCTTCCAACTCTTCTTCTCCTCCAAGAAAGATCAACAACCAAACATCTCTTTCTCCAATGCCTCATATACTTTCCTTGAATCGAAAATAGACCAAAGAAACAAAAAATAGCCACAAAATGAAACTATTGGTTCGAAGAACCAGATAGCTCCATGCAGAGTGAAAATCACAAAGCATGCAAGACTAAAAACCTCCAACAGATCCACCCTCATTGTTTCCAAGACATTTTGCTCACAAAAATTGAGATTCATTAATGTCATTACTCCCCAATCTCCCGCCTATCTCTCCTTGCCACCACCTCCCAAAATTGGCAAATAATATTTCAACCTCTGCATGAATTTCTAATTTTAACTATGATTCCATGTAAGCTTCCACCAAGTTTACATGTCTCTGCCAAAACTGGCAGTAAATCATATTAATTCAAAAATTAAATCAAATAAATTCCTTACGAACTGTCGCCAACTTTCCATGCAACCCTTAGGTCCCTTTCATTAGTTTAGGATATATTTTGATAACTTCGGTTATGACCTTAGGTTAGTTTAGAAAGTATTTACCTTAGGTTTATAAACATTGCCTTAGGTAATTTTCCAAATTAAGATAGGTCGTAATCCATACCAATTTAGTATTAGATAATAGGTTAAGAGTATACCTAGCATCACCTTAGGTTTTTCCCCTTCCCAACGTAGAACATGAAGCTTATAGGATAGATTGTCACCCGTATAAGTAGACATAGCTAGGTACATTTACCTTAGTTTAGAATACTGTTAGGATAGATCCCATAGGTTTATGAATTTGATTCCCTTCATAATTGTGAATCATGCTTTGTTACACATAACGCCGTTAAATTTCCTGAAGATATCAATCTGAAAGATTAGAGCACAAAACATATAATAGAATGCATGCATGATCTTACAAGACCATAAAGAATTTATAAACATAAACAAGTTCAGCCTGCTATGTCTCTCAACCTCTGAATGTAAGTTTACCATTCATACCAGGTAAGGAGATTTAAAACATTCCTTGGATCAATGGAATTGATCCAAGGATGAGTCAATTAATAGAGATAAGTTTGCAACCATCATAACCATATTACAACTAACCTATCTGAAGTGAAAATGGATTATTGCAAGCATCAACATTTCAGTCTAATGAATCCAAGAGAAGAAATGATTTATCCCTGGCAAGCATGATTTTCAACAAACATAGGATCACACTACATCAATAAAATCGCATGTCAACGCTTGTAATGCAAAAGATAAATATAACAGTTTGTCAAAGGTGTTACATACTTCCCTTCTTAAAAGAATCATCACCCTGATGATTATCTTATTTTGACCATTACATTAAGGAAAATCAATTTATTCACTTTCTTATTATATGTTTGTAACAATATCAGAATTTTAAAGTTCCACAAATCAGCATTCACATAGTTGTTTATTTAAAAATAAATAGTTATATGCCCAAAACTGGTAGACTTATTATAGTATAAAGATAAAATCACAAATTTTTATTAGTCATCAGAATCAATTCTGTTCAAATAAATATGGAAAAACATTTTTCATATCTTCCAGATTTTCCTAGGTTACACTTTATTCATTAAACTGGTCCCTCTGGACCTTACATTGACTTTATTCATGATTTCTTAAATGTAACTGATGAGTTTCCAGCACTCGTATGGGTTCAACCACGATTATTCCTCAGTCTTCAATGTGCAAGGAATTCCAATTTAACACATGTGATAAATCTAAAACATATTTCTTAAGCAAAGAAATATGGAAAACATCATGCATTCATGACAAAGTAGGAGGTAATGCTAAACGGTAAGCTATAGGGTTGATTACTTCAACTATTTCAAAAGGTCCCACGTAATGAGGTTATGGCTTGGAAGCCTTTCCAAAATTTATAGAACTCTTTTTCAGTTTAACTTGAAGAAAGAACTTCTCACCAAGTTCAAATTTCCTATCAACCTGATTTAAATTAGCATAACCCTTTTTCCTATCCGCTGCTTCTTTCAAGCATTCACGAATCATTTTAACTTGCTGTTCCATTTCCATAAGGATTTCAGGTCCAATTACCTCTCTATCCTCAATGTTGTCCCAACTAATGGGGGTTCTGCATTTTCTTCCATATAGTGCTTCGAAATGTGCCATCTTAAGAGAGACATGATATGTGTTATTGTAATAAAAATCAACTAGTGGAAGGTACTCATCCCACTTATAGTGCTGATCCATACAATACATTAGTAACATATCCTCTAAAACTTGATTAACTCTTTCAGTCTGTCCATCTGTTTCCAGATGATATGCAGAACACAAATTCAGCTTAGTTCCTAGAGCTGCATTAAGTGCTTGCAAAAACCTTGAAATCATTCTAGGATCTCTATTAGATATGATAAATTTAGGTACTCCATGTAATCTAAAAATTTATTGTATAAACATCTTTTCCAAAACAGGAGAGTCATCCTTTAAATTACCAGCAATAAAATGTGCTACTTTTGTTTATCTATCAACAACTACCAAAATAACATCATGTTTATTTCTTGACATAGGCAACCCTTGTACAAAATCCATGCTTATTACTTGCCATTTGTACTGTGGTATGCTATGAGGATACAATAAACCATATGGATGCATATGTTTAACTTTAACATGATGACATTATAAGAAATGTGTCACAAAATCAATAACATCCTTTTTCATCCCCTTCTAGAAATATTGCTATCTTATATCAGCAAGCATCTTTGTAATACTTGGGTGTCCAGAGAAACGTGAATTGTGAAATTATACTAATAATTTCTTTCTTAAATCATTTAGTGAAGGTATGTATACTCTGTTTTCAAATCTTAATATTCCTTTGTTGTTAAAGTGAAAACCTTTATACCTCACATCATTTGGATCTGCAACAAGCACTGTTTTTACTTGCAAAAAGTAAGAATTAAATTCCATAACACTTTTTACTTCATCCTTAAACTAAGTTCTCAATGATAAAAGAGCATAAATGTGCTTCCTACAACTTAGAGCATCAGCTACTATTTTTTCCTTACCTTTGATGTAATTTATGTCAAAATCATATTAAGACAAAAACTCTAACCATCTTCGTTATCTTTCATTTAGATTTGGCTGAGTGAAAACATACTTCAGCCCAAGATGATTAGTTTTTAATTCAAAAGTTTTACCAAGCAGATAATGCCTCCAAACTTGTAGTTCATGAACAATGACAACAAGCTCTAAATCATGTGGAGAATAATTCAACTCATGTAACTTTAGTTTTCTACTTTTGTAAGATATCACATGATCATTTTGTAACAAAATACCTCCTAGACCTTCCCTAGATGCATCCATTACAATAGTAAAGTCTCCATTAGGGTCTGGTACCGCTAGAATAGGTGTTGATGTTAACTGATCCTTCAAAGATCTGAATGAAGATTCACATTTCTCATTCCACACTAACTTCTTATCCTTTTTCTGTAATGAAATTATTGGTGCGGCCACTTTAGAAAAATATTTTACAAATTTTCTATAGTAACCAACAAGACCCAAGAAGCTTCTATCTTTATGTACATTCTTTGGTGCAGGCCAATCAATTATAGATATAATTTTAGAAGGATCTACAACAATTCTATTCTTTCTTATTACATGTCTCAAATAGTGCACTTCTGTGTCATAGAAAAAACATTTAGATAACTTACCATATAACCATCTCTTTCTCAAAATTTCCAAAACTATCTTCAAATGCTCATGGTGTTCCTCAATAATTTTAGAATATATGAGAATGTCATCCAGGAATACAATCACAAATTTTTCCAAGTATTCTTGAAAGATATTATTCATTAAATTCATAAAAGTTGCAGGTGCATTTTTTAATCCAAAAGGTAAAATTGTGAACTCATAATGTCCATACCTTGTTTTAAAAGTTGTTTTATGAATGTCCTCATCCTTAATTCATAATTGATGATATCCAGATTGAAGATCTATCTTAGAATATATTGATGCTCAATGCATCTGATCAAATAGATCATCAATTCTAGGGAGTGGATATCTATTCTTGATTGTTGCTTTGTTTAACATTCTGTAATCAATGCACAATCTAAGTGTTTCATTCTTCTTTTTCACAAAAAATATTGGTGCTCCCCAAGGTGAAACACTTGGTCTAATCAAAACTTTAGAAAAAATTTCTTGCAATTGAGCCTTAAGCTCTACTAATTCTATAGTAGTCATTCGATATGGTGCCTTAGAAATAGGCTTGGTTCCAAGCTTGATTTCAATTGTGAAGTCAAATTCCCTTTTGGGTGGAAGACCTAGTAACTCTTCCAGAAACATGTCACTGTAGTTTCGTAACAATGGATATCATTCCATGACATCACTATTCTCTTTAGTAGTTTCTAAAATCTTCACTGTATATAAGGTATGACCTTTATTTTTGGCCTTTTTAAGTTGCATAGCTGACAGTTTCCTAATAGAAATCTCATGTTTCACACCCTGAATCTCTGTTGTTTTCTGAAGGTCATCTAAACAAATAATATTATTTTCAAAATAGCCCAATTTTGCATTATGTTCAGCTAACCAATTAACACCTATGATTACATCATAAGACCCCAAAGCTGCAACATAAAGATCAACTTCAGTGGAAAAACTAGGTAAGTCAAGGAATGCTCCAAAAAGACACATACTAAATGTATGAACAATATTGTTTCCATAATGTACAATCCATGTTTTATCCATGTTTCCAGCTTTTTTTTTTAGTTTTGATGCTAATTTACTAAAAATAAAACATTCAATAGCTCCAGTATCAAAAAGAATAGTTGTAGGTATGTCAAATAACTTACCCAGAACCTCTATGGGCGTGCCATGTTTCTTAGCGTGCTTGTCAGCTACTATAGCGTGTATCTTGTGTTGCTGATTACGATCATCCTTTTTTAAAGGATTTTGATTTGTGTAATGATATTTGCCACAGTTATAACAGCCTCCTACAGGTCCCTTTTTAGGCTTAGATTTTTTTCCATCCTTAGAATTATCATTCTGACCTCATTATAATTATTATTCTTGACAAAGTTGTTTCATGCATTACCTACAGACTTATTTATTGCTACTTTCTTACTATTATCAGCTGAAAACTTACTTTTCATTCCAAATTTTTTCCATGGTCATTTCTTAGGTGCAAGAGATGATGAAGAGGAGTTGGGGACTTTCTTCCTTACATCCTCTTTATGAGCAGAAATTGATTTCAGTTTTTGTTCCTACTGTATGGCTATTTCAACAACCCCTTCTATTACTGCCCATTCTAGTCCTCTGCTGTTTTGATCTAAATGTTCCTTTCATTTGCATGCTCTGTAATGTCTTTCTTCAATTTTAGTTATCTGCAAACTTTGTTCTCTAGGATAAGTGCTTTCAAAATTCTCACAAACTCATTTTCCTTGCCCTGTTTGAAAGAAATCTTCAAGTTTACTATGAATGTGCCCTAAATTTATCAAATCCACGGGCTCTGCCATTTTTCTATGTTTGCCCAATCATGGAGTGTTAAAATTGATCGATTTGTGCTTACTTTCCTCAAAAAACCCATGGCCATGGTCATATAATGTTTAACAGCTTGTTCCATTTATCCTTTGTGCAAAAAATCCATCATCCACGAAGAAAAAATCAAATTTGGGCACAACTGGAAAATTTTTGTGTTTTTTTACGGTCAGACGAGTGTATTTTAGCTGTCAAATTATCATTGAGAAGTTAGAGGGTATGTGGCAGCTTCTAATTGGCTGAGGAAAAGTGGGGAAGTGTTATAACTTATCATTTTTGCCCTTTTGGCAAATGGGGCATTTTCGGGCCCAGGACTCCATTTTTTTCCAAATTTGCCTACGTGGCGTATGTTGATTGGCCAAGGAATGGTGGGTGGTTGGATTCCCTTCAAGTTTTTAGACCTTATTTTACAAAAATGTTAAAGTCACAAAATGGTCCAAAGCCCCCGCAGCCAATCGGGAGTGGACACGTGAGCTCTATTTTTCTAAAGTTTCAAAATCTTTTTTTCCCCCACTCCAATCAAAGGAGGACACGTGGCATCAATTTTGGGAAAAGGGAATGTAGATGGCAGAGATTTTCAAAGTTTTTTGCCTTTGGAGGAAAAATAAGTTAAAATAAAAGTTTGGAGCGCAGCCCCGTGGCCAATCATAGATGGACACGTGTCCAACTCAATCAAAGGGAAGTGTGGGCCGTGGAAGGAAAAGGGAAATTTTTCCCTTTTGGTCAAAAAGACCTAGGGTAAAATTTTGGAGAATGGCCCTGTGGTGAATCAATAACAGACACGTGGCGAAGGCAAACTGGGTCGGCAGTGCGACGGAAGGAAAATTTAAAAATTTTCCCTTAGGAAAAAAGGGAGTTAAAATGAGAATTGGGCCCACGGATTTTAGTGATAGAGGAAGCGACACATTACGAGGGAGAAATCAGGTGTGTGGGCCCATGGGGAAAAAATTGAAAATTTTCCCAATTTCCAAAAGTGGTCAAAATGAGTAGAATTGAAGTGCAATTTCAATGGGACCCACCATATGCCACGTGTCAGCTCCAAAATTCAAAGGCAGAGGGGTGGAGAAAAAAGTCAAATTTTCCCATTTTTCAAAAATGTCAAAAAGACAAAAAGTAAGCCTGAATTGATTTCCAATAATACTGTGACACTTGGAGGGCCCAGATTGAAGGAAAAAAGGCAGATCAAGGGTAACTGCACACTTTCACTTTTGGCCGCCATTTTTTCTCCAAGAGGCTTGGAATCATGAATTTTACATCAAATTTCATCAATTTTTTTGCAATTTTATGTCATTTTGGCCTTCTAGGAATATTGGAATCGGTTTCATGTCAATTTACATATTTGAGGTGTTTTTGTAAAAAAATTTTACTTAGCCCGAGAAAAATGTGAAATTCCAAATTTAAAGTTGTAGAGGTAGTTTTAAGGGGTGAAAAGGTGAAATGATCAGTGGAAAGGCATTTGCATACCTTGATGATGAAAAACATGCCACCAGGATGGATAGTGATCAAAATATTTGCAATTATTCACCATTTTAGAAACATCTGGTAACTCTCATTGCAACTTTGTTAAATGTCAATTTCAGAATGTCATGAAGGAAGTGTTGTAACATAATTGATCCCTTGGCATATTATTTTCTTGGGAAAGAAGGATCAAATGTGGCAAGAGATATATAATGCATTTTTGGAGAAATGCAAAAGGGGGGGGGTCAGGAAAAGTTGAAAAATCACGAGTAAATTATGAGAGAAAGCTCATTTTTTTGAAAAACCCACCAAAGAACTAGAATAATTTCTTTTGTATTAGATCTTCATGTATGTGAATTAGTTACAAGTTTATAGCCATCACACAGCTCTGAGATTTTTCATGAAACTCTCCCATGCTGATGAATCTAACAAGCTTTTGAGTTAATCTATGTTTTTGTTGGCAATATGATGTATGTTATCATTTTTAAATGCCTTCAAATAGTTTTAATTGTTCTTGTTGCAATATTGCATTGAAAGTATTTAAAAATCACACAGAATCTCCATTTCTTGTTGATAGTTTAGTGGCATTTGCAATCTCATGTTTAGAAGAGCCTTCATCTGATAAAGATATAAACAAATTTAAAATCACTTTACCTTCCTTGACTGCAAAGATTACTTGTAAGCCTTTGGGGGTACCTTAGGCATGGTTTGATCAAGGATTTTTGTGTTTAATTGAGTTCTTTACTTCAATCTTTTGTGGGATTCTCAAATATTGTGTGAAGAGTGCAACCTGGGCTTCCATTTATGCCTCTTCTGGTTGAAAGAATATCCTGATTATTTGAAGTATTTTATCGTATAGTTCAAGTATTGTAGAGGTTGTCAAAGATTTGATATATTCCAGTTTGTCTTGTCAACACCCCACCAAAAAATTCATTCAAACAAACTAATCCTACCCATACTACCCCTTCATTGCATTGTGTGTCAACAAAAGGATCTAACCCATCTACAAAAATGCACAAGGCAAATCAGGACTATACAATGTCTTCAGTAACGCTTACCTTACATTGAAAATATCTCCATAATCTAAGAGTGACAACCTATGAAAGTCATATTTGGAGTGTTGATCATATTTTCCCAAGGCCTTTTCATACTACTTGCATAAATTGAGGGATATCTTCATCTCCTTCACCATTTAGGGGTTACAATATAGGTTCTCTTACCTTGGTTGAAAGGCACAACCTAAAATATTGAGGGTCAGATCAAATCCTTTCAAAGTGCTATCCATCTCTCTACAAATTTGAGTGCTATTTAGATCACATCCCCGGCTACAAAACGACACACATCATGATCTATCTGAATTCAAACTTAATGACATATCTCTGATGTTGCTCATACTGAAAAGGAGAACAAATTTGGGTACCAACACTTTCTGGCGCCATTGCCGAGGAATTGTTTTGAATTCCTGGGAACTAATTTACACTATAAGAGTGATTTGCTAATTCATTTCAAGTCCATATCTGTTTAGCTTGTCAACTACAACAACACTTTCTGGTGCCAATTTTTGAGATATTTAAATGCATATCAAACCCAAGTAAAGTCCCTTGCAAATTATACATGCAAATATGTTGTTGAAGCATCATTTTATAATTATATTTGTAAGGATTAAGTGAAGATATAACTTCTACCTTCAATTTTACTAGCTTCCAGCAGTTGTTGCACTTCATTTGAATTTTTCGTTGATAATTTCAAGAAGAAAGAAGGTCTGATTTGTAAAGTTTGGCAATATTTTCAGTGTTGGTAAATATTTGACAGAAGTAATTTAGTGCATTTACACAACTAGGATGAAAGTCCTTACTGGTAAGTCAATGTTGATTTGATATTAATAAATACCAGTGTCTTGCCTTTCTATCATTTATTTTTGTGCTACTAATCTCTACAAAACTGTAAGGAAGAATATCTCTCTTTCTTAAAGAATCTGCAAACAAATTGTTTTCAGATTCAAGGAACTCAGATTTGTAAGGGAGAAGAGTTTGGAAAGTTGTTAAAGGTTAGACATTAGGCAAAGATATAGCCATTGATGATAAAGATCAACCTTTGGTAGAGGATTATAATTCTTCTTCAAGTGATTCTAATTCAAGAAATCCTCTCATAAACTTGTTTTCCTTAGCTAGTGAAGGTCCTTCTGTTGTACCTAGTAAGTTCCTTCTCCAATCCGCACCTCTGTGTTTTAATTCAAGTAAAACTTTCCAAGAAAATCAACATTTAGAGAATACCAATCTTGTGAATCACATTCTTGAGCCCTAAAGATCTTGCACTCCTCATTAACTTGTTTCACCTCTAATATCACCTCCACCAAACAATATGGCTCAGCCTAGACCTCCATTTGTTGTTAACACCTTTGGTCCTATAGATTTTAGAGGAATGGATGGTTACCCAAATGCTGTCCCATAAGATGTTGGAAATACGTTGCCAAAGTTCTAAGGTAACAATGTAATAACTAGTGATCAACATCTCAAAATTTTTGTTAACATGATGGAAGATTTTGAGATAGAGTTTGAAGATGTGTATATTAATTTGTTCATTCATACACTAGAAGAGGATGCTAGGGATTGGTACAAGGCCCTGCCTGATAATTCTATTGATTCATGGATTGAAATGAAAAATACATTTAGGTTGCAGTATGGTGACAAGACTGATCCTAGATTTCTCTTGTCTAAGTTTGAGAACATTAAGAAGAACCCAAATGAATCAATCCATGACTTCAACACAAGATTTAACAAAAAATTGAGAAGGTTGCCTGTTAATTTGAGGCCTTGTGATGAATCTTGTCTAATCAAATATGCAGATGCATTTGATAAGAAGGCAGCCTATTACCTAAGAGACAAGAACCCTACCAATCTAAGACAAACTCTCACCATGGCACTTCAAATTGAGAATAATATCAAAGAAATTGGGAAACCTCTTAAGAGAGATGGTGTAAAATTGATAAACTTTGAAAAACCCCAACTAGCAAAGGTGTTGATTTAGAAGAGGTCGTGAAAACTTTGGCAGGGGATATCAAAGAAATCTCATATAAGTTGGCAAGAGATGAGAAGGGAATTGGGTAGAATTCACAAGGTCAGCCTCGATAGCAAGCACAAGATAGATTTAGCAATCACCATAGGAATGAGCAGAGGTTTGATGACAAAGGTAAGGGGCCCGTTGGATTTGAAAATAAACATCCTCAAGCACGTGAAAAAAGAGTGTTTCCTAATCCCTTAACTGCTAGGGTTACTACTGTTTAAGGGGTTACTGATATTGATTGGTATGATAGGTGTTTTCTACCCCATCCTAAATGTGAAGTGGACCAACAAGAATGTGAAGCTAATAATGATGATGGTACTGATGATGATATTTGCATGATGGGCTGTTCTTCAAGCTCACAAGGAGGAGCAACATCTACTGAAGTAATAAGTGGCTGGACATCTACACCATTTTGGGATTGCAATCAACGGGTCAAGTATTTATCCCCCTCATGCTCTTCAGTTTGATGTAGTGCAATCTTTGAACTTTTCTAACAATGACTTTGAATACTTGAGGAGAGTGTGATTAGAAATATGATTGTTGTATCCCTTCGGAAGAAGATAAAAATATTGATGAATGTTGTTGTAGCTCAAGAGAAACACTATAACACTAGAAGAAAAGGGGTTAAGGGGAGTTGGGCCTCAAGAATCCGCAACCCTAAACACCCTTTCTCACAGTATTCCAAAAGAAGCTCCAGGGAGAAGAACTGTACAAAAGTTCTACTGTCCAAAAAAAAATTACAGTCCTTCCTCATGCCCAAGCTGCAAGAATCCCTTGCTTTCAAATGAATCTTCTTTTGTCTCTTTCCAATGCTAATTTGCAAAGAGGTTCCTATGAAATAGGCCCAAGTACTGAGGACAAATCAAAGTGAGTGTTCCAATCATGAGTTTGCTAGAATTGCTGAGCATAAAGACGAGTAAGAAGGAGAATTGGTACCTGGGGTTGTTTTGGTTAAAAAGAAGAGAAGATCCCTCTAGGTAGAAAGTAGATGTTGTTGGACTCCTCTCAAATAATTGTAAAACCTTGAAAAACCACCAGCAGGAAGAAGATCTTGGAGAGACACCTAAGGTATATTTGGGGACATCTTGGTGATTCCCAATTGAATGTGATCCATTCTTCACAACTTTAATCATAAAGGAATAAGCTACTCACAATTGTAGTTTTTGATTCCGGTGCATCATGTAATGTATGCCTCTAGAAGTCATTGAATGAGTTGGACATCAAAGGGATAGGCAGCCTTATGGAAGTGTACTGCAATGGACTAAGAGAAGTGTAGTGTTGGTTGTGTTAGGTTTGGAGTGCACTTGCATCTTATCCTGAGAGGAATTTAAAAATTGGTTATTATGATTATTGATTACTCTTCCAAATGGTGTATGCTTTTGTCAAGAAAGCTGGTTGCAAGTGTTGGAGGGAGTGTCTAAATGGATATGTATTTTGTCTCCATTCCCATTGAGGAAAGCATTTTCAAGCTCTAGGAAGGAAAAGAAAAATTTTGAATTTGATTGAGGATCAAAAAATGCTCTTATGAAGTAGTATTTGCTGATTGATGTTGATAATTCGTTTTGATGATGGAAAAGACACAAAATGGATAAGTCAAAAGTCCCTTGAATAGGAATGTTCTCCTTTGGACCTTTCTCTAAAAATTTTTTTGTTTGGAAATGGTGTTGGTTGATTCTAATTTCTCCGAGCTGGAGAATTTGTTTCTTCCTTAAGCTTTAATTTTGAATGTACTAACAACATTGTTGAGTATGAATCCTTGTTAGGGTCTGAGAATGGATGGAAGTATGGTATCAAGGACATCATGGCAAAGGGATATTCAGAGTGGGTGTAACAATAAGAAAACTATATGCTACAAAAAATACAGGGATGAAGAAATATAAGCATGTGCAGTTGGATATAATGAGAGTGTTTGATTCCTCAATATTGGGCACCATATAGGAGGTTTGGAATGTTGTTGCTGACAGTTGTAGTGTTGGGGTCAAGATTTGGATTTTGCACCGTTTTTCACCTTATGTGAGTACAATGTTGAAGTGTTAACTGGCATGTTGTCCCTGACAACATCAAACATGTTAAGGTTTGATGTGATGCTCAAGTGCAAAGGGTTCTTGAAATCAAGGGAGTTTGTAGATCAGCATACTGCTTGGGAACCAATGTGTGTATGACTGGAGGAAGAGAGATTTTTTTGGAAAAAGATATATCAATTGACAAAATAAACCATCCTAACGGCCTTATTGCTCTTGAGTCTAATTAAACATGTTGATTGGCATCATTAATAGAAAACCATGGATACCTAGAGGGAGTTGAAGAGCATGACTTGGAACAAAGGACAACCCACGAAAAGTTGTGGGTTTGGTAGCAGTTTAAACAAGGAAAAAAATAGTCCGACTCCGATTGTTTCGAAACAATTCAAGATTGCCTTGCCTGGCCATATTCAGATCTGAAGATATAGAGAAGACTTGTTCAACAGGAATTTCATCTTTGAAACCAATTCCAAACCATTCATAAAAAGAAACTGCCAATCAATCCACTCCTCTCCATGAAAATGCAAGGTGAATGAAAAACTTAAGGCGGGAGGGATCATTCAGCCGACAAGGTATTCATCTTGGGTTGCACACTTGTGTCAGTCATAAAGAATATGGAGATATCAAAATTTGTGTAACTGTATAAAGTCTGAATAGAGATTCATTACAAGACATTATCCTTTTCTAAACATTGAGAACAGTTGCAATTAGTTTCTAGATCTGAATTTTTGTCGCTTGGATGTTTCTCTGTCTACAATCATTTTTTGTCAGGAGTTAGAAAAGATTTAAAACTACCTTACCACTCCTTGGGGAACATATGTTTTATGTAGAAATGCAATTTTGTGGTCTCCATGAATGCTAGGTATTACCTTCCAAATGCCGTACTGGTGTTGCTTTTTCTGGTTATATAAATGACTTTCATTGCATTTTATTAGGAGATGTAGACTATAATTTTCAAAGAGCGAAAAGATCACTTGTAGAATTTGGAAAGGATGTCGATCAGCTGTAGAGAGTTTGGGGATCTCCTCTCAATCTAAAGAAGTTTTACTTTTCAGAAGAGGTGCAAAAAGGCCAGCTTCTCGGTTATATTTTTTCCACAGTTCTTGTGTCATGATTTGACCCTGATAAATAGAAGCATCAACAAGGTTGCTATTCCAGAAAAAAGCAGGCATCGATAGTTCTTTGGAAAATCAATTTCATGTAGAAGGTTTGTGTCTAATTTTTTTGAGTTGACTCTTCCTATCACATGCATGTTAAAGAAAGATCAGGTTATCAAATGGGAAGAGGTTGATATTCAGGATTTTGAAGGAATCAAGGAAGCACTCAAACATGCACTTGTCTTGGTAGCTCTGAATTACAGGAAGCCTTTCCTCCAAATCTTCTCCTTTGGCTTCTGAAAATAACTATTGGCCATCTGTTTTTTTTCAACAGGATTTGAAATATGGGGCGAGAGCCTATTTGCCTCTTAGCAAGGCTTTACAGTTTGCCTGAGTTAGTATACATCGTGGAAAAACAAGAATTTTCCCCTTGGTGAAAGCAACAAAGGTTTTCAGCCTTATATTTAGTTCAAAATGTTTTGCTTATTGTTCCCTCACCATGGTAAAAGAGCATATTAATCAGAGATGGAGATCTCAAGTAAAATATGTATATTTTTGAACAAACTGCGGAGTATTATAGTAACATCCAAACCATAAGGCAAGAAAGAGGTTTGGGGCTTGTTTAAGCGCATTGATGAGAGAAACCTGCAGAACTGTGGAAGTGATGAGTAGAAGAATAAAGGGCCAAGACTTCTTTGGAAATTGTAAGTTGCTGAGTGGGACAGGATATAATATTTTACCTCAGACACCTTTGCGTCCAACCATTTAAATAAAAATGATAAAAGACCCTCAAGATGGATTCTCAGAAATAATCATTCACTAACTTTGTGGTGGCCTTTGGAAGAAACCGGAGGTGTCCCTCTTAAAGTGTGTACTAACGATGAATCTCCCAAAGTATTTTCTGATTTCCATGGGGGATTTTGTTGGGGGTCTTTGCTGAAGGGTTACAAACACAACAAGGTTTTGAGAGATGGTTATTGGTTGACATACTCTTTTCAAAGATGTCAACTGCTGATTAGAAAATTTGAAAGCTAGACCACCATTTCTCTAGAGCATGAAAGCGTCATGCTTCCTTTCGCTTTGTAGCCTTATCAATTTGAAGCTCCTTTCAAACAATGGGGGAATGGACTCATTTGTGAGATTTTCAGATCCTTCTAAGTTCTTGCCATAAGTTTGATTCTTATAGCCACTAATTAGTTTACAAAGTGGGTAGGGAAATCCCACCAGGAAACAACACACCAAGTTTTTATGACTTCTTTGTTGAAATAATATCATATACATGATTTGGTGGTCCAGTCAAGATTACACATGTCATGCTAATGCCATGTGTTTCAAGCTACAAAACCGTTGATGGAAATGTGTAACGGAAATGGACCAATCTGACTATTCTTCAAATATAACCCCCCAAGGAATGGACAAGCTGAGTCCGTAATAAGAATTTGTTAAAGATCATCTGGAGGAACTTAGAATTGATCAAGAAACAATGGGTGAACAACTGAATTTGTACGTTGGCTGATAAAATCACTGCCAAAGAGAGCTATTAGTAAGAGCCCATTTGGAGTTAGTGCATTGACTCAGGCTTTGCTGCCCTTACAATCCTGGCATTAATCCTCATTTTAGTTGGTCAACAAACTTGAATCAAGAGATAAGTCCCTATGAAACCAGGATTAATCAGATTGTTGAGCGGAATGAGATAGAGAGTCATCTCACCAATGGCATGTCAGATTTAGAGAGAAGTTAAAAATTGTTTGATAAGAAGGTTACTCCTATGTGCCCTTCACTATTCGAGATCTGGTTTTTTATAGGATACAGAAATGAGGATAAAAGCAAACATGGAAAATTTGATGCATTATGGATGGCCCTTACTCCATTGATATCCGAATTGTTGAGAATGCCTCTTTCTCAAAGATTTAGATGGGTAATTGCGCTGAAACTTCCCTATAAATGGCAGGCATCTGGAAGATTTTGGGATTCATTCCCAAATTTGGAGGTATGCATACTTGGTAACTTTTAGTGTTGTGGTTTTCACTGTTTGTGGGTTTTGTCAATTTTTTGTTTGCCTTACTGTGTGGCAGCTTTTTTGTTAGGTCTCAGCTGGTTTTTGTGATTTTGGGCTCATGAACTCATCTTTTTTCCAATGATTAATTTTGGCATTCTTGTCGACGTTTTGTTCTTGGTGACACTCACTGGAGTGCCCATCCCTGACTGGAGCCCGAGGTTGAGCCCATTCTAGTCCTCTGTTGTTTTGAATCTAATTTTCCTTTGGTTTGATGCTTGGTACGTCTTTCTTTGGATTTTGGTGATCTGAAAACTTTTTTCTCTAGTACGTGCTTTCAATGCTCACAAACTCATTTGCCTTGCCCCATTTGAAAGAAATCTCCAAGTTTTCTATGACGTGCCCTTAATTTGGTCAAATCCATGGGCTCTGGCCATTTTTCTATGTCTCCAATCACTGAGTGTTTAATGATCAATTTGTGCTTACTTTCCTCAAAAACCCATGCCATGGTTGTTATTACAAAAAATTGTTTAACCGCTTGTTCCATTTAGCCTGGAGGCGAAAAATCCCTCACCCCGAAGAAAAAATCAAATTTGGGCACAACTAGAAAATTTCTATTTTTTTTACAGTCAGACGGGCATATTTGTGTCCCGTCAAATTATCGATGAGAAGTTAGAGGGTCCATGGTGGCTTTATTGGTATGTAGGTGTTTTCTACCCCATTCTAAAGTGAAGTGACCACAAAAAAAAAAAAAAACAAAGAATGTGAAGCTAATAATGATGATGGTACTGATGATGATAGGTGCTGATGGGCTGTTCTTCAAGCTCACAAGGAGGAGCAACATTACTGAAGTAATAAGTGCTTGGAAATCTAAAAACCTTTTGGGGATTGCATCAAAAGGTTACAATTATTTATTCCCATCATGCTCTTAAAGTGATGAGTTGCAATCTTTTGAAATTTTAACAAAGACTTGAATTACTTAGAGATTGATGATTAAGAAATGATGGTGGTATCCCTTCGGAAGAAGCAAAAAATTATTCGAGATGTTGTGTAGCTCAAGAGAAGAAACACATAACACAGAAGAAAAGTTGTTTGTTAAGGGAGTGGGCCCAAGGCCAAACCTAAAAAACCTTTCCACCAATATTCCAAAAGAAGCTCTAGGAGAGAAGCAACTGTACAAAAGTTCTACTGTCCAAAAAAAAATTACAGTCCTTCCTCATGCCCAAGCTGCAAGAATCCCTTGCTTTCAAATGAATCTTCTTTTGTCTCTTTCCAATGCTAATTTGCAAAGAGGTTCCTATGAAATAGGCCCAAGTACTGAGGACAAATCAAAGTGAGTGTTCCAATCATGAGTTTGCTAGAATTGCTGAGCATAAAGACGAGTAAGAAGGAGAATTGGTACCTGGGGTTGTTTTGGTTAAAAAGAAGAGAAGATCCCTCTAGGTAGAAAGTAGATGTTGTTGGACTCCTCTCAAATAATTGTAAAACCTTGAAAAACCACCAGCAGGAAGAAGATCTTGGAGAGACACCTAAGGTATATTTGGGGACATCTTGGTGATTCCCAATTGAATGTGATCCATTCTTCACAACTTTAATCATAAAGGAATAAGCTACTCACAATTGTAGTTTTTGATTCCGGTGCATCATGTAATGTATGCCTCTAGAAGTCATTGAATGAGTTGGACATCAAAGGGATAGGCAGCCTTATGGAAGTGTACTGCAATGGACTAAGAGAAGTGTAGTGTTGGTTGTGTTAGGTTTGGAGTGCACTTGCATCTTATCCTGAGAGGAATTTAAAAATTGGTTATTATGATTATTGATTACTCTTCCAAATGGTGTAATGCTTTTGTCAAGAAAGCTGGTTGCAAGTGTTGGAGGGAGTGTTCTTAAAGGATAGTATTTTGTCTCCATTCCCAGTGAGGAAAGCATTTTCAAGCTCTAGGAAGGAAAAGAAAAATTTTGAATTTGATTGAGGATCAAAAAATGCTCTTATGAAGTAGTATTTGCTGATTGATGTTGATAATTCGTTTTGATGATGGAAAAGACACAAAATGGATAAGTCAAAAGTCCCTTGAATAGGAATGTTCTCCTTTGGACCTTTCTCTAAAAATTTTTTTGTTTGGAAATGGTGTTGGTTGATTCTAATTTCTCCGAGCTGGAGAATTTGTTTCTTCCTTAAGCTTTAATTTTGAATGTACTAACAACATTGTTGAGTATGAATCCTTGTTAGGGTCTGAGAATGGATGGAAGTATGGTATCAAGGACATCATGGCAAAGGGATATTCAGAGTGGGTGTAACAATAAGAAAACTATATGCTACAAAAAATACAGGGATGAAGAAATATAAGCATGTGCAGTTGGATATAATGAGAGTGTTTGATTCCTCAATATTGGGCACCATATAGGAGGTTTGGAATGTTGTTGCTGACAGTTGTAGTGTTGGGGTCAAGATTTGGATTTTGCACCGTTTTTCACCTTATGTGAGTACAATGTTGAAGTGTTAACTGGCATGTTGTCCCTGACAACATCAAACATGTTAAGGTTTGATGTGATGCTCAAGTGCAAAGGGTTCTTGAAATCAAGGGAGTTTGTAGATCAGCATACTGCTTGGGAACCAATGTGTGTATGACTGGAGGAAGAGAGATTTTTTTGGAAAAAGATATATCAATTGACAAAATAAACCATCCTAACGGCCTTATTGCTCTTGAGTCTAATTAAACATGTTGATTGGCATCATTAATAGAAAACCATGGATACCTAGAGGGAGTGGAAGAGCATGACTTGGAACGTAGGACAAAACCAAGAAAAGTTGTGGTTGGGTAGCAGTTTAAACAAGGAATAAAAAATAGTCCCTACCTCCAATTGTTGACACAATATCAAGATTGCTTGCCTGGTCATATTCAGAGCTGAAAGCATAAGAGAGAAGGATTGTTTCAACATTGAGATCATCTTGATGAAACCAAATTCCAACCATTCATACAAAAGAAAAGCCAATCAATCCACTCCTTCCATGAAAAAGCAAAGGTGAATTGAGAAACTGAAGGGAGGGAGGGATCATTCAGCACACAAGGTATTACATCTTGGGTTGCAAACCTTTGTGTCAGTCGAACGAGAAGGAGATATCAAAATTTGTGTAGACTTTAGAAATCTGAATAGAGATTCATTGAAGACAATTATCCTTTTCTAAACATGGAGAAACCTGTTGCAATTAGTGTCTCGATCTGAATTTTTTGTCGACCTTGGATGGTTTATCTGGCTTAACAATCAGGTTTTTTCAAGGAGGTAGAAAGATTTTAAAACTACCTGTACCATCTTGGGGAACAATGTTTATGTTGAGAATGCATTTGGTTCTCATGAATCTAGGGATACTTCCAAAGAGTCATGGCTGTGCTTTTTCTGGTTAATAAATGACTTCATTGACAGTTTATTAGGCTGATGTGACTATATTTTCAAGAGCCAACAGAAAGATCACTTGTAGAAAGTGGAAAGGATGTCGCAGATGTAGAGAGTTTGGATCTCTCTCAATCGTAAAGAAGTTTCAACTTTCAGGTGCCCAAAAAGGCCACGGGCTTCTCGTTTATATTTTGTCCAAAGTATGGTATGATTTGACCCTGAGAGAATAGAAGCAATCAAAAGGTGCTAATTCCAATGAAAAAAGAGGGCATTAATATTTCTTTGGAAAAATCAATTTCATTAGAGGTTTGTGTCTATTGTTTTGAGTTGACTCTTCCTATCACAGGCATGTTAAAGAAAGATGCAGGTAGCAATGGGAAGAGGTTGATATCAGGATTTTGAAGGAATCAAGGAAAGACTCAAAACTTGCACGTGTCTTGGTAGCTCTGATTACAGGAAGCATTTCAAATCTTCTCCTTGCTTCTGAAAATACTATTGCATCTGTTTTTTTTTTTCAAGGATGAATATGGGAGGAGAGGGCCTATTTGCCTTCTTTAGAAGCTGTACAGGGTGCTGAGTTTAATGTATACAATCGTGGAAAAACAAGAATTTTCCTTGGTGAAAGCAACAAGGTTTTCAGGCCTATATTTAAGTTTCAAAAGTTGTTGCGTATGTCCCGACCACCATGGTAAAAAAGACTATTATCAGAGATGGAGAATCTCAAGTAAACTATGGTAGTTTTTTTAGTTTGAGATGGGTGAACAAACTGCAGGGAGTATGATATGAACATCCAAACCATAAAAGCTTTAGAAAGTAGAAAGAGGTTGGGGTCTGTTAAGCTATGGATGAGAGCAACCTGCGACTGTGAGGGGAATGAAGTAGAAGAAGAAAAGGGCAGACGTTCTTTGGAATTGATTAAGTTCGAGTGGTACAAGGAGTTATAAATTTTACCTCAGACCCCTTGCGTCCAAACCATTCAAATAAAAATTAGAAAAGAGCCCTCAAGATGGGATTCTAAGAGAATACATAATCACTACTTTGGGGTGGCTTGGAAGAACCCTGAATGGTGTCCTCTTAAAGTGTGTAACTAAAGATGATCTCCCAAAGTAATTTCTGATTTCCAGGGGGAGTTTGTGGGGGGTACTTTGCTAGAAGGGTTACACACACAAGGTTTGAGAGATAGAGGTATTGTTGACCTACTCTTTCAAAGAGGCACATGCTGATTAGAAAATGTGAAAGCTACCAAATTTCTCTAGAGCTGTTTTATGTGTATAAGATTAGAGGCTCCTTTCCTTTGAGCCTTATCAATTGAACTCCTTTCAAAACAATGGGGAATGGACTTCATTGGTGAGATTTCAGGATCATGTCTAGTTCTGGCCCATAAGTTGATTCTTATAGCCACTAATATTTTACAAAAGTGGGTAGAGGAAATCACCACCCAAGGAAACAAACACACCAAGTTGTTATGACTTCTTGTTGAATAAATATATATACAGATTTGGGTCTGTGCTGGGGCGTGCCAGTCAAGATTATGGCTGATAATGCCATCATGGTTTAAGAGCTAAACCTTTGTGGAAATGGGTAGGAATATGGAACCAATCTGACTTTCTTCAAAATATCCCCCAAGGGAATGGCGACAAGCCTGTGTCCAGTAATAAGAATTTGTTAAAGATCATCTGGAGGAACTTAGAATTGATCAAGAAAAAATGGGGTGAACAACTGAAATTTGTACTTTGGGCTGATAGAATCACTGCCAAGAGAGCTATTAGTAAGAGCCCATTTGAGTTAGTGCATGGAACTCAGGCTTTGCTGCCCTTACATCTGCAATTATCTTCATTTTAGTTTGGTCAACAACTTGAAGATCAAGAGATAAGTCCATATGAAGCCAGGGATTAATCAGATTGTGAGCTAGATGAAGAGAAGGAGCGCATTCTCACCAATGGCAGTCGATTAGAGGAGAAGTTTGTGAAAAAGATGTTTGATAAGAAGTATCTAGGGCCTTCAATATTAGAGATCTGGTTTTTTTATAGGATAGCAGAATGAGGATAAGAAGCCAAACATGGAAAATTTGATGCCATTATGGATGGGCCCTTTACTCCATTGATATCAGAATTGGTGGAGAATGCCTTATTTCCAAAGCTTGAGATGGGGAATTGGCTTGAACTTCCTATTAAATGGCAGGCATCTGTGAAGCATTTCTTGGATTATTCCCAAATTGGAGGTATGCCATACACCTTGTACAGTGTATAGTGTTTGGTTTTCACTTTGGTTTTTGGTGTTTTGTCAATTTTTTTGTTGCCTTAACTGTGGGCAGCCATTTTTGTTAGGTTTCAGCTGGTTTTTTGGTGATTTTTGGGCTCATGATTCTTTTTCCCATAGATATTTGGCACTTGGTCTACCGTTTGTCTTGTGAAACTCAAATGGAGTGCCCATCCCTGAGCTGGAGCAGAGGTTAGAGACCAGTCTAGTCCTCTGTTGTTTTGGATTCTAAACATGTGCCTTTGGTTTGAAATTTGATGTCAGGTCTTTCTTGATTTTTGGTGATCTGTGAAAACTTTTTTCTCTAGGATAAGTGCTTTCAAAATGACCAACAAACTCATTGCATTGCCCCATTTGAAAGAAAGAAATCTCCAACGTTTTCTATGAACGTGCACCTTAACTAATTTTTCAAAATACGGGCTCTCCCATTTTTTTCTCTGTTCTCCCCATCACTGAGTGTGAAAGGGAATCAATTGTGCTTAATTCCTAAAAAAACCCAGGGCATGGTTTTTGTATAATGTTTAACGCTTGTTCATTTATCTTTATGCGAAAAAGCCTCACCCCCGAAGAAAAAATCAAATTTGGGCACCAATAGACAATTTCTAGTTTTTTTACAGTCAGGACGGGCAGCATATTTAGCCGCTCAAAATATGCGAGAAGTTAGAGGGTACATGGTGGCTTATAGTTGGCTGAGGAAAAGTAGGGAAGTGTTATAACCTATCATTTTTTCCCTTTTGGCAAATGGGGCATTTTCGGGCCCAGGGCTCTGTTTTTTCAAAAATTGCCTACATGGCATATGTTAATTGGCTGAGGAATGGCAGGTGGTCAGATTCCCTTAGAGTTTTTAGACCTTATTTTGTAAAAATGTTGAAGTCACAAAATGGTCCAAATACCCACAACTAATCGGGAGTGGACATGTGTCCTAGAAAACCAAAAAGGAGGAAGGAAAGGAGCGGGCCGAATGAGGGGGACTTAGAGTTGTTTAGCTATATTTTTATAAAGTTTTCAAAATATTTTTCCACCGCTTAATCAAAATTAGAGGAGGACACATGGCATAAATTTGGGCAAAGGGAATGTAGATGTAGAGGTTTTTTGAAGTTTTTTTCCTTTAGAGGTAAATAGTTAAAAAAACAGTTTGGAGTGCGGGCCCTGTGCAAACGCAGGTGGACATGTGTCACTGAGTTGGAGGGAAGTGCGGGCCACGAACGGAAAAGGGAAATTGTGTCCCTTTTGGTCCAAAATGCCTAGGGTAATAGTAAATGTGGAGCGTGGCCTCCGACGAATCGGGGTGACAGACACGTGGTGAAGTGAAGGTTAAAGAAGGTTTAAAGCGGTTCGGCGGCCCAACAAAAAGGAAAAATTGCAATTTTCCCTTAGCCAAAAAGGGAAGTTAAAATGAGAATTGAGCCACGGATTTTTAAGCGATATTAGAGGAAGTGACATGTGGAAAGGGAGAAGAAGAAAGGAGAGAAATCAGGTGGCAAACCCATGGGGAAACAAAATTGTTGAAAAATTTTCCCAATTTCCAAAAGGGGTCAAAATCGTAGAATTGAAGCGCAATTTCATGGGGACCCACCATATGCCACGTGTTAGCTGCAAAAAAGGGCAAGGGCGGGGGAGGGGGGGGTGGGGGAGAATGGGGGGGGAGAGAAAAAAACACAAAGGGGGCCAGGGGGGGGCAAAAAGGGACAAAGACAAAAAGGAAGCAACGAAATTGCTTCCAATCCTATTGTGGAAACGTGGAGGGCCCAGTTGAAGAGAAAAGGGCAGATCAAGGGTAACTCTACACTTTATTTTTTGCCACCCATTTTTTTCTCCAGGAGGCTTGGAATCGAATTTTACATCAAATTTCACAATTTTTTGGTGATTCCATGTTGTTGTGACTTACTAAGAAACATTGGAATCAGTTTTCATGACTCAATGGTAGATTTGAGGTGTTTTTGTATAAATTTACTGAGGCCAAGGTAAAATGTTTTGAAATGCCAAAATTTAAAGCTTACAGAGGTAGTTTAAGGTATGAAAAGGTGATTGATGAAATGATGGACTAGAAAGGAATTTGCATACCTTGATGATGAAAACACCGTGCCACTAGGATGGATGATAATGATCTAAATATTGCTTTGTTCTTTTTTTTTTTTTTTTTTGTGATTTGCCTTTTAGAAACACCTGGCAACTCTTGTTTTGTAAATTGGTTAAAGTCACTTGTCAGAAGGGCCAGCGACAGTAAGTTGTGTACATAATTGAATCCATTGGCATTTCTTGTCTTGCGATAAAAGACAGAGATCAAAGTGGCCAGAAGATATAATGCATTTTTAGAGAAAATTAAAAGGGGGGGCGGGAAAGAATCGGGAAAAGTTTTAAATCAGGAGAAAACTGAGATTGATAAAGCTTCATTTTATGAAAAAAAAACACACCCCAAAAGAACTAGAATAATTTTCTCTGTGTGGATCTTCATGCTATGTGAGTTAGTTTACAAGTTTATAGCCATCCACACAGCTCTGAGAAGGATTTTTCATGTGAAACTCTCCTTGTTTGTGCGAATTGAATCTAACAAGATTAGATTTTGAGTATAATCTATGTTTTTGTTGGCAATATGATGTATGTTATAATTTTTAAAAGGCCTACAAATAGTTTAATTGTTCTTGTAAATCTTGCATTGAAATTTTTAGAGATACACAAAATCCCATTATTGTTGATAGTTTAGTGGCATTTGCAATCTCATGTTAGAAGAGCCTCATTGATAAGAGATAAACAAAATTAAAAATACTTTACCTCCTTGATGCAGAGAGGGCTGGTAAGCATGTTTGGGGGGAGGTGGTTACCTAGGCATGGTTTAATAATATTTTGCATGTTTAATTGAGTTCTTTTACTTTCAATATTTTTGTTGGTTCTCAAAGATTGTCGTTGAGAGGGCAACTAGGCTTCCATTATGCCTCTTTGGTTGAAAGAATTATCTGGATTATTTGAAAGTAATTTTATTTATAGTTGGTCAAAGTATTCTAGAGGTGTTCAAAAATCTGAAATATTCAGGTTGCTGGTGCAAACACCCCACCCAAAAAAATTATTTTCAAACAACACAATCCTACCCATCTACCCCTTCATTGCATGTGTGTTAACAAAAAGGATTCTAACCCCATCTAAAAAAATGCACAAGGGAAAATCAAGATTATACCAAATGTCTTCAGTAAAGAAACCCTTTCCTTGCATTGAAAATATCTCCATAATCGGGGAGAGAGAGTGAGTGAGCAGTAGGTAGTGAAAACTTGTGAAAGTCATTATTTGGATGTTGATATATTTCCCCCAAGCAAGGCCTTTTCATATAACTGAATAAATTGAGGGATTATCTTCATCTCCTTAACATTTGGGGGTTAATATAGGTATCTTACTTAGTTGAAAGTGAAAGGCACCCAATCTAAAATAGTGAGGGTCAGATTCCAATCCTTTCAAAGTGGCTATCCATCTCTCTACAAATCTAAGTGCCAGTTTATCTCACTCCTCGGCTACAACATGACACCATTATCATGATTCTATCTGACTTCAAGCTTCTTGCCATACTCTGATGCTACTCAGATTGGAAACGGAGAAACACATTGGATACCAACAACTTCCATCGTGGTTGGGTTGTGACATCAACTCTACTCTCTAACAAGATTCAATCCCATGATGAATTTCGATACCGAAACGTTTAATCAGTTTGATACTGATGGTACATAATTTACGGGGATTTTAGAAACTATTCCATACTAAGTTACAATTAGCTTTCATTGCGCGAAGTCTTGAATTCATATTTTTCTGATATAATATAAAGTTGCAGTAGCCAACATTCCCTAAATAACCTTTAATTGAGCCAGCTGATATAGTCATTAATATTAAATCACATTACGGAGGTCCCACCCCCACATGAAGATGCCTCATGGGAAAGATGATATGCTCCTTAGATTGCCTTTGTTTCTTATGAGAAATTCCTTATACAAAGTACTTTTCCATTGTGTTGAGCCGATTCTCAGCTCCATCTTTAATGTGGTTGCCATCCAACTTGTGGACTATCCTTTTATATCATTAGTTGAGTTCAGCCTGCAAGCCTTAGCCTTTTTGTTTCAGGATGATCAGGTATGTCCAGTTTATAACACACTCTAAATTGGAGTTTTCCTCAGAGGGTGACTGATTATTATTATTGGAAATTCTTCTTCCTCCTTATTACCAATTACGATTGGCTTTCAGTAAACCAAAGGGATCCCTTGTGTCCAATGTGGCAGCAAGGATATCATTTGATTTTTTGGGTGTTATGTCCTTCTCAAGTGGAGCATTATTCTGGAACCATTTCCTCTTGTTCTAACCATTTTCTGTTAACAATAAATTTAAGTTTTATCAAAAATTATGGAACACCATAGGTCCAAGAGTTGTACCTTCAGCTTTGTACAAAGAGGTAACATTTGCTATTTTAAGACTTTAGAAGAAAACAAAGGGAATATTTTTTACACAATGTTCTCTATCTAAAGAAAACATCATTTAGGAACAAACAGTCCAGGCCAATCAATCTCATAAAGATAACCATATGTAAACTGTACTGACTCATACATTAACCGATCTCTCATTCATGACTCGGTTACTAACCGATCTCTAATGATTTTTTGTCTTAAAGTACAGAATACTTTATATTTACTATGTCTACTGGGTTTTTACTAACTTATTCTGGGACGGGTGATCTATTTAGAAGAACCATATATAATATTTGTTACCAATTTTCATCTGACATCACTTTTCTTTAAACTAGGTGACATAGGGACAATGCAACCAGCAACTTGTGATACTTGGCCACAATTTTCAACATATTGTTATGTTACTATTCCTGAATATCCATACTCATCCCAATTTAGGATACCATACCTTCACTCATCTATTGTTATCTAGGAAGGGTCTTACTAAATTATGGCAGTCCCAACCCACTTGCAAGGTTTGACCTAACCAGCAGTTAGCGCGAAATAATTTGTTATAGGGAGATACTCATGATGGATTAGGGTATAGGGCATATCGACGACCTCCTAAGTCGACCGAAGTGCCTAGGTACCCTGAGTCATAGAAATATACTTCATATTCTAATCATTCTACTAACTCGACCTAGAATTTTTGAAAACTAAGTTCAAGTCCAGATTGGTGTAGATCTAGAGACAAATACGGAAGGGTGTTGCCACATGTTAAACTCAACACATATCCTAGAGAAGCCCTTAGTTTGGTTTATTCACTTTGTTTTGGTGTTTTGTCAATTTTTTGTTTGCTTTACTGTGTGGCAGCCATTTTTGTTAGGTTCTCAGCTGGGTTTTTGTGATTTGGCTCCATGAATCTTTTTCCCAAAGATTATTTTGGACTTTGGTTACGTTTTGTTTCTTGTGACACTCACTGGGATGCCATCCCTGCAGCGTGGAGCCGGGTTAGAGCCCATTCTAGTTCCTCTGTTGTTTTGATCTAAATGTTCTTTGGTTTGGCATGCTTTGTAACGTCTTTTCTCTTGATTGTGGTGATCTGAAACTTTTTTCTCTAGGATAAGTGCTTTCAAAATGTCACAACTCATTTGGCCTTGCCATTTGAAAATCCTCAAGTTTTCTATGAACGTGCCCTTAAATTTTTCAAATCCATGGGCTCTGCCATTTTTTCTATTTCTCCAATCACTGAGTGTTAATCTGGATCATTTTTGTTGCTTACTTTCCTCAAAAAACCCATGGCCATGGACTATGGTTAAATGTTTGAACAGCTTTGTTTCCATTTATCCTTTATGCGAAAAAAAATCCATCACCGCGAAGAGAAAAAATTACAAATTTGGGCACAACTAGAAAATTTCCTATGTTTTTTTTACAGTCAGACGGGCATATTTTAGCGTCAATTTATCGCTGAGAAGTTAGAGAGGTACCATGGTGGCTTATATTGGCTGAGATGATAAGTAGGAGTGTTAACCTATCATTTTTTTCCCTTTTGGCAAATGGAGGCATTTTCGGGCCCAGGGCTTCTGTTTTTTTCAAAAATTGCCTACATGGCAATATGTATAACTTGGCTGAGAACTGGCAGGTGGTCAGATTCCTTAGAGTTTTTTAGCCTTATTTTGTAAAATGTTGAAGTCACAAAATGGTCCAATAATACCCACAAACTATGCGGGAGTGCGACCATGTGTCCTAGAAACCAAAAAAGGGAAGGAGCGGGGCCGATGGGGGAACTTAGAGTTTTTTAGCTCTATTTTTCTAAAGTTTCAAAATCATTTTTCCCCCGCTAAAATTAGAGGAGGACACATGGCATAAATTTTGGGCAAAGGGAATGTAGATGTCAGAGGTTTTTGAAGTTTTTTTCCTTTAGAGGTAAAATAAGTTAAAATAAAAGTTTGGAGTGCGGCCCTGTGGCCAAACGCAGGTGGACATGTGTCCAACTGAGTTGGAGGGAAGTGCGGGCCACGAAAGGAAAAGGAAATTTTTTCCCTTTTGGTCAAAATGACCTAGGGTAAAATTGTGGAGCGTGGCCTCACGACGAATCGGTGACAGACACGTGGTGAAGGTAAAGTGGGTCGGCGGCCCGACAGAAGGAAAATTGAAAATTTTCCCTTAGCAAAAAAGGGAGTTAAAATGAGAATTGAGCCCACGGATTTTAGCGATAGAGGAAGTGACATGTGGCAAGGGAGAAATCAGGTGTGCAAACCCATGGGGAAAAAATTGAAAATTTTCCCAATTTCCAAAAGGGGTCAAAATGCGTAGAATTGAAGCGCAATTTCAATGGGACCCACCATATGCCACGTGTTAGCTCAAAAATTCAAAGGCGGAGGGGTGGAGAAAAAACACAAATTTTTCCATTTTTTCAAAAATGTCACAAAGACAAAAAGTAAGCCCGAATTGATTTCCAATCATATTGTGACACGTGGAGGGCCCAGATTGAAGGAGAAAAGGCAGATCAAGGGTAACTCTACACTTTCTTTTTTGGCCACCATTTTTTCTCCAGGAGGCTTGGAATCATGAATTTTACATCAAATTTCATCAATTTTTTGGTGATTCCATGTTGTTTTGGACTTCTAAGAACATTGGAATCAGTTTCATGACTCAATTTGTAGATTTGAGGTGTTTTTGTAATAAATTTACTCGGCCCAAGTAAAATGTGAAATGCCAAATTTAAAGCTACAGAGGTAGTTTTAAAGGATGAAAAGGTGAAATGATGACTAGAAAGGAATTTGCATACCTTGATGATGAAAAACGTGCCACTAGGATGGATAATGATCTAAATATTTGCAATGATTTGCCATTTTAGAAACACCTGGCAACTCTTGTTGTAAATTTGTTAAATGTCACTTTCAGAATGTCATGAAGTAATTGTTGTAACATAATTGATCCATTGGCATATTCTTTTCTTGCGAAAGAAGTATCAAATGTGGCAAGAGATATATAATGCATTTTTAGAGAAATTTAAAAGGGGGGGTCGGGAAAAGTTTTAAAATCAGGAGAAAACTTTGAGATAAAGCTCATTTTTATGAAAAAACCACCAAAGAACTAGAATAATTTCTTCTGTGTTGGATCTTCATGTATGTGAGTTAGTTACAAGTTTATAGCCATCACACAGCTCTGAGATTTTTCATGAAACTCTCCTGTGCTAATGAATCTAACAAGATTTTGAGTTAATCTATGTTTTTGTTGGCAATATGATGTATGTTATCATTTTTAAATGCCTACAAATAGTTTTCATTGTTCTTGTTACAATCTTGCATTGAAATTCTTTAGAGATCACACAAAATCTCCATTTCTTGTTGATAGTTTAGTGGCATTTGCAATCTCATGTTTAGAAGAGCCTTCATCTGATTAAGAGATAAACAAATTTAAAATCACTTTACCTTCCTTGACTGCAGAGATTGCTTGTAAGCCTTTGGGGGTACCTTAGGCATGGTTTAATAAATGATTTTCATGTTTAATTGAGTTCTTTACTTCAATATTTTTTGTTGAGTTCTCAAAGATTGTGTGAAGAGTGCAACTAGGCTTCCATTTATGCCTCTTCTGGTTGAAAGAATATCCTGATTATTTGAAGTATTTTATCTTATAGTTGTTCAAGTATTACAGAGGTTGTCAAAAATCTGAAATATTCCAGTTTTTCTTGTCAACACCCCACCAAAAAAATTATTCAAACAAACTAATCCTACCCATACTACCCCTTCATTGCATTGTGTGTTAAAAAAAGGATCTAACCCATCTACAAAAATGCACAAGGCAAATCAAGATTATACAATGTCTTCAGTAACCCTTTCCTTGCATTGAAAATATCTCCACAATCTGGGAGTGACAACTTGTGACAGACATATTTGGAGTGTTGATCATATTTTCCCAGGGCGTTTTCATACTACTTGCATAAATTGAGGGATATCTTCATCTCCTTCACCATTTGGGGGTTACAATATAGGTTCTCTTACCTTGGTTGAAAGGCACAACCTAAAATAGTGAGGGTCAGATCAAATCCTTTCAAAGTGCTATCCATCTTTCTACAAATCTAAGTGCCAGTTATATCACATCCTCGGCTACAAAATGACACATATCATGATCTATCTGACTTCAAGCTTCTTGCCATATCTCTGATGCTACTCAGATTGAAAAGGAGAAAAAAATTGGATACCAACACCTTCCATCGTGGTTGGGTTGTGAACATCCACCTCTCCTCCTCTAACAAGATTCAATCCCATGATGAATTTCTATACCTAAACTTTTCATCAGTTTGATACTGAGGTACATAATTAAGGATTTTAGTAAACTATTCCCAATACTAAGTTACAATTAGCTTTCCTTGCGCTAAGTTCTTGAATTCAGTCATTTTCTGATCATAATAAAGTTGCAGTAGCCAACATTCCCTAAAGTAACCTTTAAATTGATCCCAAGTGATATTAGTTTCATCAATATTCAACTCAGCCTTATGGATGTCCCACCATGAAGATGCCTCATGGGAAAGTTGATATGCTCCCCAGATTGCCTTTGTTTCTTATGAGAAATTCCTTATTACAAAGTACTTTTCCATTTTGTTGAGCCGATTCTCAGCTCCATCTTCTAATGTGGTGCCATCAAACTTGGGTGGACTTATCCTTTTTATATCATTAGTGAGTTCAGCTGCCAGCCTAGCCTTTTTGTTTTCAGGATGATCAGGTATGTTCACATTTTTATTAACAACACCTAAATTGGAGTTTTCCTCAAGAGGTGACTGATTATTATTATGAACATCTTCTTCCTCCTTATTACCCATTACTTGCTTTTCAAGTAAAACCAAATGATCCCTTGTGTCCAATAGGGCAGCAAGGATATCATTGATTTTTTGGGTAGTTTATGCTCCTTCCTCAAGTGGAGCATTATTTGGAACATTTCCTCTTGTTCTAACCATTTTCTGTTAACAATAAAATTTAAGTTTTATCAAATTATGGACACAATAGGTCCAAGAGTTGTAACCTTCAGCTTTGATACCAAGATGTAACATTGCTATTTTAAGACTTTAGAAACAAGGGAATATTTTTTACACAATGTTCTCTATTCTAAATAAAACATCATTTAGAACACACATTCCATGACAATCAATCTCATAAAAGATAACCATATGTAACTGTAATGACTCGATACATTACCGATCTCTCATTTCATGACTCGGTTACTAACCGATCTCTCATGTTTGTCTTAAAGTACAGAATACTTTCTATTTACTATGTATACTTGGTTTTACTACCTTATTCTGGGTACTGAGTGATCTATTTAAAGAACCTATCTAAATATTTGTTACCAATATTCATCTAACATCACGTTTCTTTAAACTAGGTGACATAGGACAATGCAACCAGAAACTTGTGATACTTTGGCCAAATATTTTCAACATATTGTTCATGTTACTATTCCTTGAATCCATACTCATCAATTTAGGATACATCCTTCACCTCACTCTATTGTTATCTAGAATGGTCTTTACTGACTTCTGGCAGTCCACTTGCCCAAGGTTTGACCCTAACCCAGGTTAGTGAAATAATTTGTTATAGGGAGACACTCATGATGACTTAGGGTATATGGGCATACTCAACCGACCTAAGTCGACCGAATGTGCCTAGGTACCCTGAGTCATAGAAATATACTTCCTATTCTAATCATGCTACTAACTTGACCTAGAGAGAAACTAAGTTCAAGTCCAGATGTGTGTAGATCTAGATGAACAAATACGGAAGGGTGTTGCCACATGTCAACTGCAACACTATATCCTCGAGAAGCCCTTAGTCTTCTTGAAGGTACAGTCATGTAGTTGGCGGGTACCAACATCTGTTAGAACTAATTCATCACAATGTACATACCCCTTGGTGGTCATTAATTCATAATTAAATTTGGATTAAGATTCAGATTGCAATAACCATGCCTAACCCTAATTCCAACATTCATTAAGTTCTTTATCCATAATTAATCCAATTTAATATTAAGATCTTCATTAACTCATGATTGCATTTATGTTCATTAACACGGCATAACACGCAGTTATCCAAAAAACATGGTAGAAAACATCAAACAATTAATTTTAATGCAACCTAGCTTTCCAAAGAAGGTGTATCATCCACCTAGGTTCAACTAGAGTTTACTTTATAGAAAACGAAGTACAAAGATTAACGATCATAACCACCATTCCTTTTATTTTTCATTCTTTCGAGATAGGAAGAGTCTTCCTCTACATGATTAAATGTTAGGGTTAACATAACCATTTTATTATTCGCCACTCATATAGTATAATTGTATGTCAAATACATATTTCATTATTACACTATAATTTTTTAGATAGAGAACGACGTCTTATACAACTTAGTAAGTTACACCTCAGTAAGGGAGATTGAACTATTCCCTTATTCCAACTTATTGATTAATAACAGTAATAGGTATACAAACAGATATAAAGAATATCGACAAGATAGCATTACTATTTCCTTCATACAAAGTACAAGAGAATTTACACCACAATTTGGAGTCAGTCTCCAAACCTTTCAATTCATCATGATAAAATATACACTTTACAAGACTATGTATTTCAGGCATACAACACATCGATCAACATTAAGATCATAAAGGACATAACTTTTCTTTTTCAATACAAATCAAGAATGAATCAAAATTCTTTACAAAAGAACCAGACTTTAAATCAACCAATACATTAGAAAAAAATTTGCCTTCTTTTATCACTTATGAAGTCCATCTGTAAAAATTGCTAGCATGGGTTAGTTCAATGAACTGAGCATGATAAACACTAAGCATTAAAATGAAGTGCATTCCACTAATTGTTCCATTAAAACAACTCTTCTTTAATGAAACAATTAATATATCATACCAATAAGCATAAGTAATAACAACCATAAAATAAGTACAACTAATAAGTCTGAAATCACTTTTTTTTTAAAGCATAATATAATCAACAACTACTGCATTATATCAAATAAGAATTGACCCAATCAGTTACTTATTTAAAACAAACAATAGATCTTATCGTCTAATTATTTCATAATTCTTTCTGAATTGAAATACAGAATTTAACTTTACTATGTAACGAAAAGAGTTACTTTCAGAACCAAAAACCTTATTGTCATTTTACAAAGTTTCTAGAATCATGTACAAACAAATTCAATTCAGCATAGTACATATTTAGGATGATTCATCCTACAACTTAAGTAAATAAGAAGAAGAATCAATACGGACTATCCATGATTCACCATTCACCTAAGAAATAGAAAACAGGTTCAGAAAGTACATAACTGAGTACCTACATAACTACATTAATCAAGGAAACCAATAAAAGGATTCACCATTTAAGAGACAACATCTGATAACAAGAATCCCAAACCAATCCAAGAAGGGAGAGAATCAAAACAGTCATCATCCTACTTGCAAGCCTTAAGTATATTCTACATTATAGAAGATATCATTTAGAGATCTGAAACCATACGTTCCAAAAATCAAAGCAAGACTTACACAAGGATTATATCTTACTCATGTACATCTAGGGAAGATTCATAATATTATTGAGTGCACAAAAAGGAGTCCATCTGAAATCAATATCCTAATGATGCATGACTCATTCATTCAAAACATTCAGACTAGAAATGATTACATTTTCCTTTCTACAGGACAGACTCAGCTGCGCACTTCCCAAATTGACATGACCATTGATTCTATACAAGTTAGCCGAGATCAAGAAATATCTAACGGGGACGAATTGGTTTTCCCAGTACCAAAAATGACAGTCCCAAAGTTTCCTGAACATACAACTATTACCATGAACTTTCCTCAACCAACTAGTAACAAGTTAAACTAAACAATCCAAAAGGAAGTTTCTGTTTCTGAAGGGTGAGTTCACATTACTTCAAAAAGATAGAAAGGGCAGAAAAACCAAACTCAAGAAGTCGAATAGGCCTAGGATAGTAATCACTCTACAGCATGGAAGAGATTCAATCTACATAGAAGTTTGAACAAACAAAACTTAACTTTCCAATGTTAAAAGAAACTCAATAGAAAGGATTTTATCCAAGAATTCATTCATCATTGTTTCATCAAATGAATTCCAAATCCCAATTAAAACCTAGAAGTTATTTTGTTAGTTCCCAAAACATAATACAAACCAAACATGTAGTTTATAGAAAACAATAATTCTATTTTTCCTTATGAATTCAAACCTTATCAGAACAACAATATCAACACAATCCCAGTTCATATACAAATAGAAATCTAGGATGCAAATAATGCCAAAATCCATATTCATCTATTCAGCAGTGTTAAAACACAAGTTCGGGTTCATACTGTAGAGAAAATTATATAGTACAATCCCAAATCAAAAGTACAACATCTAGGAAAAACAAGATATAGTCAACAAGAGTATTCAACTCCTTCCTCTTTTAAAAACCAGAAATCCATTCAAATGGATCTGAAAGAGAATACAAAAACCCAACACAAGTTTTAAGTCAAACAAAGTTTCAACATTACCCATGAACTTGAACTGAACATAAATCCCAACTATAATAAATTTCATAGCTCCATCTAGTACATAAATATCGAGGTAGAGAATTTTAGTGTAGAGAAGGTAATTGTTAAAGTCAAATTTAACACAAGTTGAAGTACGAACACAACACTTCCATATACTTCAAAAACCCATTATCGATTGCTTTCAAACAAGCTTGAATTCATACCGAAGGGTAAGTAAACAATACAGTCTCGAACCAGAGGTTCTATATCCTCACAACAAGATACAGTTACATAAAAGGTCATGCACCCTTCTCTCAAAACAATCAACGACTTACAGATAAAAACTAGACACAGGTTACCCAGAATAGAGGAAAACAAAATATCCTCAAAAAATTTCACTCCATTACATGTTCAAAGTAAACTGTACAATATGAGACAGGAGTACTACAACTTCTTCAAACTCAAATATGCAGCAAAGAGAATATTTAAAAAGAGACTACCATTTTAGACTCAGCCAAAAACCAATTACACAATCTCTTTTTTTAGCAGATAGTCCCAAATGTGAGTTTAAAACAAAACACAAAAGCCTCGAAAGTTCCATAAGAATTTCAACATTGAACTTGCTCAGAGAGAGAACAACCTAAAACTAATATTATCATACAATGGATTCATATCCAACAATAATAGAGATTCCATCAACATGAAGTAAATAACCAAAACAAGACAAATAACGAAATATCTCAAGAGAGAAGAGTTATTTTAATGAAACATTTAGAAAAAATAAATAAATCTTAATGGGTAGAGCCTATCATGCCTGATAGTGCTTCTTCCAATTCAAAGGAGACTTCCAACCAAGCTTCCAACTCTTCTTCTCCTCCAAGAAAGATCAACAACTAAACATCTCTTTCTCCAATGCCTCATATACTTTCCTTGAATCGAAAATAGACTAGAGAAACCAAAAATAGCCATAAAGTGAAAATCAAACTACTGGTTCGAAGAACAAGATAGCTCCATGCAGAAAAAAAATCACAAAGCATGAAAGACCAAACAACCTCCAACAAATCCTCCCTCATTGTTTCTAAGATGGTTTTCTAAAAAAAAATTGAGATTCATTAATGCCATTACTCCCCAATCTCCTGTCTATCTCTCCTTGCCACTGCCTCCCAAAATTGGAATGTTATTTACATGCATTTCTAATTTTAACTATGATTCCATTTAAGCTTCCACCAAGTTTACATGTCTCTACCAAAACTGTTAGTACTTCCTATTAATTCAAAAATCAAATCAAATGAATGCCTTAGGAACCATCGCCAACTTACCATGCGACCTTTAGGTCCCTTTCATTAGTTTAGGATAGATTTCCATAACTTAGGTTATGACCTTAGGTTAGTTTAGAAAGTATTTACCTTAGGTTTATAAACATTTCCTTAGGTAATATTCCAACTTAAGATAGGTCATAATCCATACCAATATAGTAGTAGGTAATAGGTTGAGAGTATACCTAGCATCACCTTAGGTTTCTCCCCTTCCCAACGTAGAACATAAAGCTTAGGATAGATTGTCACCTGTATAAGTAGACATATCTAGGAAGTAGGTACATTTACCTTAGTTTAGAATACCGTTAGGATAGATCCCATAGGTTTATGACTTTGATTCCCTTCATAATCGTGAATCATCCTTCATTCCACATAATGTCATTAAATTTTCTGAAGAGATCAATCTAAAAGATCCGAGCACAAAACATACAATAGAATGCATGCACGATCTTACAAGACCATAAAGAGTTTGTAAGCATACACAATTTTAGTCCACTACATCTCTTAACCTTTGAATGTTAGTTTACCATTCAGGCCAGGTAAGGAGATTTAAAACATTCCTTGGATAAATGGAATTGATCAAAGGATGAGTCAGTTAATAGAGATAAGTTTGCAACCATCATAACCAGATTATAACTCACCTATCTGAAGTGAAAATGTATTATTGCAAGCATCACCATTTCAGTCTAATGAATCCAAGACTAGAAATGATTTATCCCTGGAAAGCATGATTTTCAACAAACATAGGATCACACTACATCAATAAAATCGCATGTCAACGCTTGTAATCAAATATAACTCAAAGGTGTTACATATAAAAAATCATCATCCGATGATTATCTTATTTTGACCATTTCATTAAGGAAAAAATTTAGACTTTCTTATCATATGTTTGTAACAATATCAGAATTTTAAAGTTCCAGAAATCAGCATTTACATAGCTGTTTATTTAAAAATAAATAGTTATCTGCCCAAAACTGGCAGACTTATTCTCGTATAAAGATAAAATCACAAATTTTTATCAGGCATCAAAATAAATTTTGTTCAAATAAATATGGAAAATTAGTTTTCATATCTTCCAAATTTTCCTAGGTTGCACTTTCTTCATTAAACTAGTCCCACTAGACCTTACATTGACTTATTTCATGATTTATTAAATGTAATTGGTGAGTTTCCAGCACTCGTATGGGTTCAACCATGATTATTATTGGGTCTTGGACATGCAAGGAATTCTAATTAAAGACATGTGATAAATCTAAAATGTATTTCTTAAGCAAAGAAATATGGAAAACATCATGTATTCATGACAAAGCAGGAGGTAATGCTAAACAGTACGCTACAGGGTTGATTAATTCAACTATTTAAAAAGGTCCCACTTAACGAGGTGATAGCTTGGAAGCCTTGTCATAATTTATAGAACTCTTTTTCGGTTTAACCTGAAGAAATAACTTCTCACCAAGTTCAAATTTTTTATCAACCCGTTTTAAATCAGCATAACTCTTTTACCTATCCGCTACTTCTTTCAAACATTCACGAATCATTTTAACTTGTTGTTCCATTTCTGTAAGAATTTCATGTCTAATTACCTCTCTATCCTCAATGTTATCATAACTAACGGGAGTTCTGCATTTTATTCCATATAGTGCTTCGAAAGGTGTCATCTTAAGAGAGGCATGATATGTGTTATTATCAGCAAAATCAACTAGTGGAAGGTACTCTTCCCACTTATACTGCTGATCCATACAATACATTCGTAACATATCCTCTAAAACTTGATTAATTATTTCAGTCTGTCCATCTGTTTCCAGATGATACACAGAATTAAAATTCATCTTAGTTCCTATAGCTGCATTATGTGTTTTCCAGAACCTTAAAGTCATTTTAGGATCTCTATCAGATATGATTAATTCAGGTACTCTATGTAATTTGATTATTTCATGTACAAACCTCTTTGCCAAAATAGGGGAATCATCCTTCAAATTACCAATAATAAAATGTGCTACTTTTGTTATTTTATCAACAACTACCAAAATAACATCATGTTTATTTCTTAACATAGGCAACCCTTGTACAAAATCCATGCTTATTAGTTTTCATTTGTACTACGATATGCTATGAGGATACAATAAACTGGTTGGATGCATATGTTCAGCTTTAACACATTGACATTCTAAGGAATGTGTCACAAAATGAATAATATCCTTTTTAATCCCCTTCCATAAATATTGTTGTCTTATATTAGCAAGCATATTTGTAATACCTGGGTGTCTAGAGAAAGGTGAATTGTGAAATTCTGCTATCAATTTCTTTCTTAAATCATTTAGTGAAGGTATGGATACTTTGTTTTCAAATCTTAATATTCCTTCATTGTCAAAGTGAAAACCTTTATACCTCACATCATTTGGATCTGCAACAAGCATTGTTTTTACTTGCAGAAAGTAAGAATTAGATTCCATAACACTTTTTAGTTCATCATTAAACTGTGTTCTCAATGTTATAAGAGCATAAATGTGCTTCCTATGACTTAGAGCATCAACTACTCTATTTTCCTTACCTTCGATGTAATTAATGTCAAAATCATATTGAGACAAAAAATCTTACCATATTCATTGTCTTACATTTAGATTTGACTGAGTGAAAATATACTTCACCCCAAGATGATCAATATTTAATTCAAAAGGTTTACCAATCAGATAATGCCTCCAAACTTGTAGTGCATCAAAAATGGCAGCAAACATCTCGTGACTAGTGGTAAGGTCAACCAGTTGGTCAATACCAGGTAGAGGAAAGTTGTGTTTTGGGCAAGATAGGTTGAGATCATGAAAAATTGTGTAAATGTGAAGTCCCCCTATCACCTTAGTGACTGGGACAATGTTAGAAATCCATGGGGGATAATCAATGGGTAAGATAAAGGAAACGAAAAGGAGCTGAAGTTATTCTTTGACCAGAAGAGTAATGCGGGGGTGCATTTTCCTCAGCTTTTTTTTATGGATTTGGAATCGGGAATGGTTATGATATTTTGGAAAAATATGGTGGGGTAAATACTAGGCATGTCTATGTAAGACCAAGAAAAAGCATGATTATGATTTTTGAGAAAAGAAGTGATCGATTACTATTCAGCAGTATCTAAAGATTGGCTAATCTTTAGAATGTGTGGTTCATCCTAAGTGTGGATGTTGATTTCAATATTAGATTTGTTCAACATGGTTAGTGTCTCAAATGGTAATGACCGATGAATATATGAGTCTTCTGTACCAAGGTAGGTGATTATAGGTTCGTCATCCTGACATTAAATGAGATTAATAGAAGGTGTATCGTCATCAATCATTTCAGGATACAGTAAGGGAAGATAAGAGGGAGCCTCACCCTCGCGTTGATAAGTCAGAGGCCCCAATGAAATAGTGTTTATGAAATTTTGTTTTTAGCAGGGATGGATTCTGGATCCATAGACTCTGTCGGTGAAGGTGGTGAAGAAGGTGGAGAAGGGTTGATATCCTCAATGAGTTTGATGCGAGTCTTCTTGGTAGGTTGTTCAACAAAGTCGATACCGCTACGGTCGTTATGTTTGTGTGTAGTATATGGAATAACAATGTGATGACCTTGCTTATAAAATCCAAAACCAAAACCATTCCATGCACATCGGTGCAGGAAGGTGTTGGTGAAACAATGATTGGTGAGTGACTAGAGGTCAATAGAAAATGGGTGGGTTTGTGATGGTGGTTCAAGTGTATAAGTGGTAGTATCAAGTCCCCCATAGGTGAGATTGGTGTGAAGGTGGGGAGGACCATAAAAGAGACTCTCTTCTATGTGGTGATTGTAGTGAGGGTGTCAGTGAAGGCTTCCATACTCTTGTGGAGTAAGAAATGTGTTGACATTATAAAGGTGATATTCCCCTAGAGTGAGGCATTGAAAAATGCCTACCAAGGGATCAATGGTCGATATGTGGGTATCTGGGATAGATTATGTGTTAGAGATTGGATCAGAGGTGGAGCCAACATATTGGGAGGTTGATGGGTTAGTAGTGGAACTCACGGTGATGGTAGGGATGGAGGTGTTAGGTGCAGTTGAGTTAGCAGCGGCACTAGTTGACAGAGGTGTAGGTGAAGAGTAAGTGGTCATGGATGAAGACACCTTAATGGATATAAGCACGTCATTGGGTCGGTAAAGCATGTTGTAGGTTTTGAAAGGTGATGGGTAAGCAAAAATGGTATAGGTGTGCACTTCATGCTTAAACTTCAATTAACGATGAAAAGTGGAAGGAATGCAACCCATAACACAAATCCAGGGTCTACCAAATAACAAGTTATATTGAAATACCCCCTCCAAGATGTAAAATAAATCTAAAACAATGCGGGGGCCCACACAAACATGGATGATGACAGTGCCAAGTGTAGAGGTGATAGCATCATTAAATGAATGCAACATGACGGGATGTTTATACATGCAATTGTTGGGTATGTGCATTTGGTTGAATGCATGGGAGGAGATGATATTAATGCTACCACCCCCATCGATCATAACACATCGTACATGTATATTATCAATATGGATGGAGATGAAAATGGTTGGATCAGGGTCATTGGTTTGGTGCGGTGTGATCTCTTCATCTAAGAAGCTGAGGGTGGCTACTTCGTGAGTAGGTGGAGGTGTATAAGAAGATGGTAATTTGGTAATAGAGGCTACATGATGAGGTGTAATAATGGAAGCTACGGGTGTAGGGTAATTGGGTAAGACCTCAATAGATTGAAGAACCTCCATGAGAGATTAGAAATGGGATTCAGAGGTTTGGATGAGGTCATATAGGGACATTTTGAGGGAGGATTGGTGTAATTGTTTGAGCATTGTGTGATGTGTAACCCCATTGGAAATAGAATATGTGGGGCCGCAGATAGTGACTTTAGGTGTGGGTGCAGATGGTATGTTGGGTATAGGGTCGGTCGATGGGTCGGTTGCCTTTTCCTTGCCTTCATCCTTCTGTGTGTGGGTAGTAATGTGGATCATGTTGATTTGAGGTAGGAAGGTAGGTGAAGTAGGTGACCCATGAAAGGTATAACGACAGGAAGGACAGAAGCCAAGAGGCAGGCAGGAACCTTGTGAGATGAGTTGGGCACACCAACATTTGGGTGGAGGTTTGGTGAGTTCTCTAATGTGCACCATGTTAATTTCAAATCTCAAAGGTGGCTCTAAGAGTTGTGGGGGTGGAGGTCTTGGTCACTGAGTAGGCAATGAGGGAAGAATTGTGAAAACTGGTGCTGGCAAAATGGGGTCCTTATTGAGAAGGTCATCATCGTCAAAATTTTCTTCAGGAGGACACAACTGGACAAGAGTAGATTTTAAATCCTTATAATCCTCTACATCATGTCCTGACACATGATGATAGGCACAAATTTTGGTTTCGTCAAACCCTTTTGGTTTGAGTGGGTTGTAACATATAAGAGGTGGTAATGTGATGACAGAAGTTTCGAGGAGGTTGTTTAAGATTTTGGCATAGGATCCCATTAGTGGATCATAATGGGAAGTGAATGTGGGTTTGGGTGTAGGTTTGGCTGATTGTATAGGAAGGGTCTTTCCAAGAGGGGGAGTGGCTTGAGACATAGTCTTATGTGTTGGTCATGTCTACTTGGGTAAGGATATGGTAGATGAACTGGCAATAGAGTGTGTGGTTGGTTTGGCTACCTTATTGGAGGGTAGTGGAATTTTACCTTTAGGTTGCACCTTATTGGGTAAAGGAAATATGGGTGCACAAGATTTAGAGGGAAAAGAGCATAGTGGAAGAGGGCGGGTTACCCATGGGGATAACTGAGGTGCTGTGGAGGTAGATGGCATGGGTCGTGTAGGAGGTGTAAGGGAAAGGGAATGAAGTGTCATGGGTAGTGAAGAATTTATCGATGGTATTAGAGGTATGGGTGGTAAAAATGTTGTAGGTGTGGACAGAAGTTGTGTCGGGCACTTGGGTATATTAGAGGTCTGTGAGGGAGGAATGGGATGCTATGTTTTTAGTTTACCATTAGGTGGAGGTTTCTTAGCAGGGTCGAGGGGTGAGATCCTAAGATAGATGGAAGGGGTGAAGGTGATGAAGGTGTGATCGACAAGGTTGGGGTATGAGAGCTAGGGGATTGGTTCTTGTGTTTGGGGGCCAGATTAAGTTTGGTGTTGGCTTTGGAGGATGTAGATAAATCTAATTTGATGGGTGGATGAGTAAGGCTAGCCATTGGGATGACCCCTAAAGTAGTAATAGGTTTAGGAAAGGAAGATGATGTAGGTATGGGTTTAGATGTAGATGCATGTTGGGTTATGGGTAGAGATTTAAGTTGAGCCATGAGTGGTATTGTGAGAGAATTTTCAATAGTTCTGGTCGTGTTTGTTTCGGTCGGCCGAAATAATTTTGGATAGATAATGGATGTGTCAGTGAGTGACATCTGCATTTGTGTTGGGATAAGAAGTAGAAGACACCCCTAAAGTAAGGCTCTATCCACATAATCTAGGTGTTTAGCTAAGCATGAGAATGACACTGCAGTGGGTGAGGTTGATGTGGATCCAATTGTGATTCCTTTAAAATGTGTTTTAGAAAGGGGGAATTCACTAGCTTCAGCCTTTGTGGGTAAGAGAGCTAAAAGTAAGTCAGTAGGATCTTTGGTGGCTAATAGAGAATGGTCACCTAGAGGTAACAACATTTCTACTGGATCTTTGATAGGTGGAGGAGATGATGGGTGCTCCTCTGTGGGTGGAGGAGATGAATAAACATCTCCCATATGTTGGAGAGGTACTACTAGTGATAGCTCTCTAGGTGGAGAAGCCAAAGGTGAAATGGTCTTGATGTTAATAGAAGGCTCCTTCATAGGTGAGGGAGGAGACAAAGGGTGTTCCTTTGTGGGTGGAGGAATAGGTGAAGTGGATTCATGTGTAGGTGGAGGACTTCGGGCCAAGATTTCCTCTATGGAAGGAATATGAGATAATTGGGAAGAAACTGGTGCATCACTGAAAATAGCATGGACCTCACGGGTATGGCTATCATTATTTGAGGTCTCTCCAGTTTGATCAGAAGAAGGATGGGATTAGGAAATGGTTTCTTGAAGATGTGTAGGTTTTGGTTGGTAGGTGCATTAGGATTATCAAAGAGTAACTCGTCATTTCGGTTCATTTCCTGAACAATATTCTCGAAAGTGATGCAATTGCCATCATTATGACCTTTTACTCGATGATAGTTGTAGAAGTCATGCTATTTGTACCATGTAGGTGTGGGGCGAGTAGGATCAAAACTAGTGTGTGGTTTTATAGGAGGAAGGGTGATGGATCCAACTTTAATGAGATTTTCTAAGACAGAAGAATAAGGATCCCTAATTAGGGTTTATTTCCATTGTTCTCATCTGAATTGAAAGGTCTGGATAGGAGAAAGATTAGATGAGGGCTTAGCTTGATTTGACGGATGAGCTGAGCCAGCCTTGAGTACCACTATGTTAGCGATTCCCTTGGATTTTGAATAATTATTATGTGGTTTTGAAGAAGAAGAGGTATCATTTGACTTAAATGCCGAGTTCTTATTACATAGTTGAATTTTCTTTTCTTCAATGGCCTGAATCTCTAGCTTTCAGGCCATGGTGAATGCCTCATCAAAGGTTTAGAAAGTCTACACCTGTAGGGTCGGTGAGATATGTCTAGCATAAGCCCAAATGAAGAGCTCTACTAGTTCAGTTTGTGGTAATTGGAATGTGAGTTAATTGATCAGGCTACGCTAACGAGTGACAAAATTTGTGATAGACTCATCATCATATTGACACGTAGAGTAAAGGTTAGTCATGGAAACCTTCTTAACAACGTTGATGGAAAAGTGATCCAAGAAGGCTTGGGATACCTGATTAAATTAAAAGATAGAATTCCTAGGTAACCCACTATACTAGTCTAACACGGGCTCGGTCAGAGACACGGGAAATGTCCTCAGAAGAAAAGTGTCATCATGGGCGATTAGATAACACCTATGTTTAAAATACTGCAAATGTTGTTGCGGGTCCCCTTTGCTGTTGAAGTAGTTAAATTTAGGCATCTCCTAATGTAGGAAATATGAACAAATAGGAATAGATGGGTGTATGGGCTCATTGCAAATTTCATCGTAGGTGAGAGAGTTATGTGAGGCGGAAACTGATGCCTCCAGTGTGTGTATCTTATCCATCATTAACTTAAAGAGGTCATTGGTAGGTGGTGATGAATGGGTACCTCCTATAGCATAAGAGGGTTGGTGTTGGACATATGATGGAGGTGGTATTCCAGTATATGGCTATGCCGCATAGGTAGTTTGGGAATTATGGGGTGAGATAGGGGGTATATACCCCGAATGAATGATGGATGAAACAGGAGGCTACTGATAGTATATATATGGAGGTGGAAGGGTCAAGGTAACCCTAGTAGTGATGGGAGCTAAGGAAATTTGAATAGAAAGGAAAATGTTTGAAATGGGGTAGGGGTCATCGACACTGGGGATGGTTGTGTTGCTATGAGTATATGTGAGATAATAGGTGTAGAAGAAGTTATGTTCTTGGTGGTGGATGAAGGTATAGTGGATTCTGTGGGTGCAATAGATGTGGCAGATATGGCGGTCATAGCAGGTATAGGGCCTAGTTGTGAAATGACTGGGGGCAAGGTAGATGTGGGTAACGTAAAGCCAGTAGGGGCTGACACAGAAGTATGAAAGATTTTCAAGGGGATAGATATGGGCATTCCGTATATCAAGTGACCTGAGGCATCTCGAGTGGATGAGTGGGAAAGATAGAATTGTAAGGAGGCAGGGTTCTGGTCAAAGATTCGTGCAAACTCTTCGTCCCCTGTGGTGATAGTGATAGGTTAGGTAAGATCCATGGGTGATAGGATGGAAGGTTGTGAAGGACTAGGTGGGAGTGGTTGATAACTAGCATGGAATATAAGGGCATTTTCTTGGCCATGAGTCAGCACCATGTGAACAAGTACTGATGTGTTAGAACTACTTTCTGTAAATGACAAAGAAATATAGCAGAAATAGGAAAAATAGACGGTGGTAGGTGGATTAGGTACAAAATGTCAGCTAGAAATTTGAATAGGCTAACCGATGCCAGTTAGGGTTAGATGATGTTGCTCACAAGTAACTATGGTCAGTCATTGTGAAAAATGGATAGTTTTTCAAAACAAGGCAAAAGGCTAATAATATGCCAAGTAGATAAGATGTTGATGGATTTTATTAGGACAGAGAAGATGATGAGAGTTACAGAAACTCTAAATAACAAAGAATATGAAATAGGTGTATCGAGCAGTGAATCGATGCCAGTTGATTAAAATTGGTGACGGTCAGAGGGTAACAAACAACGGTTGCTGGACCAATACCAGTTACTGTGAAATTGAAATAGAGATGAAGAAAAGGTGGTTGTGATTTAAAATCAAGTGTGGAATCAAACCCAGAATTCTGAGAATGATGAAAAGGGGGTCCAAGCACACTCAGAAAAATTTGGAATACACCAACTATGGTAAGGAGCATGTAAGGAGAAATAAAAAGATGAAGAATGTTCCCTCTCACCTCAAAATGCAAGCCAAGTAGAAAACACTAAGAAAAATACAATCCTAAGAGTGTTATTTCCTTTATGTTTGTTCAACTTATGCTATTTAGAAGAGTGAATGATGAAATTTAGAATAGATTTTTCGGTGAGGAAGGCTTCCTATGAAGAAGGAAATCTACAAGGAGAGGTTTCAGGTTATGTTATGGTTGGGGCAGGCCATCCTCTGAGATAATGACTTGACAAAAGTAATGAGCTGAGTGCCCACTATGCCATGATTATGTGATCACCTAAAGCTTCTCCCAAAGAGAAAGAAAGTGCTTTTCTACGATTCGTTTATCAACCATCAATTGGGCATGACTTCCAGTGTATAGGTTGTCGTCATTTAATGTGAGATAATGTAGTAAAGTAGAATGAAATGTAGTTAATTTTAATCCCAAATCAAAATATTGAATTCGATGACATAAAAAGATGAACATGAGAGAGTATGATCTTTCACTAATGCAATACAAATGAAAGAGAAGAATAGTTATTTTTATAGCACCAAAACACGATTGCTTTGAGACAAATAGAAAGAAGAGAAGATTCCAGGGGAGAAATTTTAATGTGAGAACCTTTCAGAAAGGAAACAAACATAAAAAAATTCACCTAGAAATGAAAAAATTCAAGAAACCCTAAATGGGTCCCACTGGGTGTGCCAAAATGGTTCACCTGATTCTTAGAGCGTTTCTTCAAATATTGACGAAAAAGATAAGGGTAAAAGGGCTAGGAGGAATACCTGTTAAAGTTGGTTGAAGGTTGTTGCATGTGTATGATTTATTGATCCATAACTGATCGTGAGAGCTTCATTTCGGCTAGGAGGAACTACCTGAAATGAACAACAAGACCACCAAAAGAGATTAAATACCATATGACAGTGGACTGCCTAGCGTGTGCTAGTTCTAGGAAGTGTGATACTCCCTAGAAGGCTATCAATCCACTATTTAAAACAACTCAATGTTAACAATAAATGTAATCCTATTGTAGTTAAAATGATCTAGGTATCTCATTCTACTACAATAAGAAAATTTGTTCACAACAAGTTAAGCTATGGCATAATCTGAAGGACAGTGTATCTGTCAAAGTACTAGTACTGGTTAGGGTCTAGTTTTGGGCTATTTTGAGTATTTGGTGGTGAAGTTAGGTGATGTTCTTGGTTTGAGGGTAAAACACAGAGATCAACATCGGTCTAGTGTAACCAATGACAGTTCAAGATGGACCAACAATGGTCATGGGTAACTAGCGTCAGTACAGTCGGGTGACAGAAACTTATTAAAATCTTGGTGTTGCGACAGATTTGAGGCTAAATGAAAAAGGAGAGGGTAATGGAAAGGTTTGTGGAGATCTTATATATAATCAGAGGTGTTTAATAGTCAAGCATGGGAAATTTAGTGGTGTGGGTGAAGGAATGATCAAACTGGCATGAAGGTAAATGGTGGGAGAATGGGGGTGCAAGTAGAAACTGATAATAGATGTAATAGAGCCTACTAAAATGAAAATGGATGAATGTTGGTTAAAAAAATAATTACTGTTGTATGATTTTGAAGGCTGGATGGCAATGAAAGTTGATCAAATGGATGAAATTTTATGTGGTGATGGCACTTCCCTGGATGCTTCCGTAAATGCAAATGGCTCTGTGATAACTGTTGATGTTGGCTTTGGATGTTCAGATGTGTATGCAAATGTTGGTTCTACTTGCTTGCAGCTCTGGTGTTATCTCTCTTTTCTCTTAATGTGTCAAGCTTGAAATAAGGTTGTTTTTGGGAATAAATGGTAACCGACAATGGTTCTTGGTTGAATGGCAGCAGTTTAGGGTGACTGGCGATAGTTATGGTGGGAATTTCTAGGTTTACTAAAAATGGGCAAATCCACTTGATTTCTTGGATCTTGTTCGTTTCCCTCCATGGATTATAATGGAAGATTCCTTTTTAATGGGTGGGTATGTGGTTAGAGGGAATGCAGGATTTGATTTGTAGCATTTAGGTAGGTCTTAGTTAGTAATTGCAACATACTAAGAATAGATTTGGGGTGAGGTGGCTAGGTGAGGTGGTGGTGTGAGAATTATCTCAATTATGATATTTAAATAATAAATATTATGAGATCATGAATTAATCTAATTAAATTAATATTATAGTGGGGTGAAAGGGGTCATGGTTAGGTGAATGTTTTCAAGGTGATTATTTGATGTGGGACCAAGGGGAGTGTGACCCAATTTTGGTGTCTACAACAACCCTAAACTCATCTAATAGGATCCTGGTTGCCTCATTCAAAAAATGTGTACCTCTATCACTTGTCAAGCTTAAAGGACATCCATATCTTGTAAGAAAATTCTCCCATAGAAACCTAGTTGTATCTTCCGTACAGTCCTTGGTAGGTGCTTCTTTTACCCACTATGTGAGATACTCTTTCTAAGTAATGATATAACACAATCCAGTCCTACGTGTGGCTAGAAAAATAGGTCCTACAAAATCAATGGCCGATTTCTCAAATGGTTCAGTGCTAGTAATGGGTCTCAAAGGCATCTCATCTCTTTGCCCTGGTTTTTCTAAGCACTTTCAATCATCACATGCCTTACAATATTCTTTACAGTCCTTATATAATGTCTCCCTCTATAATCCAGCAAGTAGGATCTTTCAGGAAGTCGCATCACCTACATAATGGCCTCCTACAATACCACCATGAGCTTCTTCCATGATATCCTTACGCTCATGCTCTAATACACAAAAAAGTAATACTTCATCTCTTCCTAGCTTGTAGAGGTCACCACTGATTAAAATAAATGGTGTCGCGCATATAGCAAGCTGCTTCTTTTCTAATGATTTCATTCCTTCTGGGATTATACATGTTCATAGAAAGACAAAAATGTCTTCTAATTCCATGGGTGCACGTTGTATTCTATATAACTATGCACCTAACATTATCTCTTCAATTGTTTGTGCATCCTCTCCTGAATTGATTCTAGATAAATGATTTGGTCCAAAATTACTTTTCCATGGCTTCACAAAAACTGTGAATTCAAACTCTTGAAATAGGAGCACCCATCTACATATGCGCCCCTGTAAGATGGGCTTGTTTATGAAGTATTAAAATGCCATGTGATCTGTATAAAACAAAAATGGTGTTGCTAACAAGTACTGTTAAAACTTGTACAATGCATAGATCATTGACAAAGCTTCACACTCTGTAGTTGTATAATTCCATTCAGTAGGAGTCAGCTTCCTACTAGCAAAAACAATTGGATGATCTATAATACCTTCACTAGGTTGAGCTAACACATCACCAATGGCCATACCAGAAGTGTCCACATGCATATGAAATGGTTTATCCCATGAGGGAAAGTGTAGAATGGGTGCGATAATAATTTTCTCTTTCAATATCTCAAATGTGCGCTGTTGCGGTTATCCCCAATAAAATGTACCTTTCCCCTTCAGTAATTCTTCCAAGGGTTCAAAACAATTTTGGCATTCATTTTTATGAATTTTCTATAATCTGATTGTATGACATAACCATACGCGCACCTCTCTTTGCGAGGTAGGGGCTTAAGGCCTAAACTGACTGTAACCTGGCTAGATCTGTAACATCATCATTTTCGACAATAGAAACAAGTCAAAATTTTTTTGTTTTTATTACATCCTGGTCTAAATACCTAATTTAGAACTCACCAATCAAATAACCATTCTTATAACAGACAACCATA